>PNEQ01060848.1:0-21929 GCA_003012365.1 Medauroidea extradentata | reverse complement strand
AGTTTCGTTCTCATGAGTTTCAGCAATTTGTAACAGCACATGGCATTCAACACGTACGAACACCGCCATATCATCCGCAATCGAATGGGGCCATTGAGCGTCAGGTGGGAACATTGAAGAGGTCACTGGAGAAGCAAGTGCTACATGATAATACATGTGGGAAGCGTACATTACAGCATCGTCTGGATAGCTTCTTATTACCTACAGAAATACCCCACACACAATTACCAGTAAAACCCCAGCAGAGTTGTTCCTACAAAGGAAACCACGCACAAGACTCAGCTTGTTAAAACCTTCTCTGCAGCAAGACGTGGTGGAAGTACAGGAACATATGAAAGAACGATTGGATCAGCGTCGTAAGCCGTGGAGGGAATTCAGCGTGGGGGAGAGTGTCTATGCAAAGACTGTTGGGGACAAGTTCTGGATGCGTGGGGTAATCATCAAGTGGGTGAGTCCAGTCACCTACTTAGTGAAAGTCGAACAGGGTACCAAGTTGGTTCATGTTGACAATCTGAAGACATGCTATTCAGCCGAACAATATTATGGAAGGCAACAGCCACGGGACTTGCCATCTGCACCAACAGAAGAAGAGAAGTGGAGAAAATGGAATCTGGCGAAAGGACCATGCAGGGGGGAACCAGTGAAGACATCAGTGGAGGAGTTAGATGGTGACAACTTGGCAGGGTCACAATCTCCAGTAGTGAGGAGGTCAGCATCACCAAGACCAGTATCGCCACCATCACCACCGTTTCGTGGGTTCCCGGTAACGTCAGAAGTTGGGGACAGTGACGCTCCAACATATAGCCCAAGACGTTCATGTAGAAACAAGAAGCAACCAAACAAACTAAATTTGTAAATTGTAACTTAAAAAAAAAAAACTGAGATGAAGAAGGAGAGTGTTGTAGAGTACTTGTTTAGACTAGCGTAGTTGTCCCAGGAGTGATGACAATGGCGTGAGTGTAAACAACACGAGTGTCGGTGTGCGTAGGCCTGAATCGAGCAAAGATATAACAGTGCTCATTGGTCATTCCACTCTTCAAGAAAGGAGAGAAAACCAATGTAGCTAACTACAGACCAATCTCATTGCTAACCACTTTTTTTCCAAAATAATTGAAAAACTATTTTATAGGCCAACTAGACTGTTAACTCATATTGAAAAATTAAAAATCTTCCACCAATGAGGCAATATATCAGCTCATCACAAATGTCTTGAATGCACTCAACAAAAATCTACCGTCAATTAGAATTTTTTTGTGATCTTACCAAAGCCTTTGACTGTGTCGATCGCGACAATCATGTGGTGTAAGAGGAAGAACTAATAAACTCATAGGTATACTCATAGCTATCAAGTAGACAAGTTTGAATTGGGGAAGATTCAAATAATATTTATTCATAACTGGGTAAGATAAGACATGGTGTTCCCCAAGGTTCAATTCTTGGACCTTTGTTATTCCTATGCCTAAACAATAGTTCTATAACTACCTTATTTGCAGATGACACCAGTATAATATCAGACATATCGGAGGAAGAACTTAATCAACTAGCCAACACTAAATGTACAGAATTAGATTTATGTTTTATTGGAATCAAGTTAAGCCTTAACACAGAAGAAACCCATTTCTTGCAGTCTGCAACAAAAATTGTAATCAGCAAACGATAAATGTTCATTGCGATACTGCTGATATATCATTCCAACACTAAGCTCTGCATGTTTCACTTTGTGTAATGTAGCAGGTATACTAAACAAATATTGACTGTTAACTGTATGCTTTGCGTATTTCCACTCTGTTATGACTTATGGCATCATGTTTTGGGGTAACTCTTCTGACAGAAATAATGTTTTCTGTACGCAGAAGAGAGCTGTAAGGATAATACATGGGAGAAAGCAGACAAAATCTTGTAGATCCCTATTTAAAAGTTCCAAAATAATGACCTTAGCTTGTGAATATATTTACTCATTGCTGATATTTAGCTCTAAAAATCAGAAGTTGCTTCACAAGAATGAAAACTTTCATCAACATAACACTAGAATGAAAAACCTTTTACACAAGCCGCTTGTCAACTTGACCTTACAGCTGAGACGCTCCCCTGTCCCGAAGGAAAGGGTGACGTTACGTTTGCCTCACCCTCTACACATAACATAACTCTCCTAACCATCCTAGGTCAATCCGGGACAGGTAGCCCCTCATATATTCGAAGTATACTTTGGAGGAGTTCGCCAACACAAAGATACACGAAGATAATACATAATATTTCAATACGGGTGCTAACTTGAACACAGCAACTGGGGCATTCTTCACGAGTACACAATATTGCTTTCTGAATCAGATAAGTCGCCAAAATCTATACAAAGACGGGGTAGCCTCAGCAGCATTGCAAATACAGTTTACAGGCTAGACGCATCTGCCTGACGGAGATCTGGCAGGGCGAAATATTTGCAGAGCACTTAATTTCTGGTGAATAATACAGCGACTTAACGCAACTGTTCGTTGCCTACCTGGTACTTTTTGCCGGCGTGTCACATCAGCTGATGGCCCACGAGCTGACAGGCGCCCTAGCTCAGCCAGCCACACTTCCCAGTTCGACCGCCTCGCAGCTGCAGCGTCGTACGTGGCCGCCTCTTGCGGACCTCATCGAGAGAAGAACGCACAGCTCCGATGCGTCTCGACCGCAGCTCAGCCCTTCCAATCTAGGCTCTTTCAACCTAGGTCCCAAGGCCCCTCCTATGGCGAAGAACAGCACGTAATCGTCCTTGAAGGTTTTCACAGAGTGAAACTACCTTGCTCGATAGCAGCACTAGTGACCAAACACATAAAAGTTGCCCCAATTTAATTCCAGCCAAATGTTCGTAGATTCTTCTGTCATACGTCAGACTACACGTAGATTCAAACGAACAGAGCAAGCATAGGTTAACACCTGACTTTAAGAGTATCACTGATCGCGTGGCTCGCTTCTAGTCTTCCCAATACTAACTCGCCGGCGTCTCAGCTTACACGTGCACTCCCCTTCTCCTCTCCAACACCGCTAGCCTGCCTCGCCAGCGTTCCATGCGGCTGATGCGTACAACAACTTTAAAATCAATCAAATATGCAACCAATACAATATAGATACAGTATGAGCTTACAATTCTAGTACAAATTACAATATAAAAGTGTAAATATACATATTTTTAAAGGTTCCGGAACCCAAATTTAAGACACACATACAAAGCGCTTATGATATTATGCCGAACTATAAAGCCGAGACATGAGGCGTCTCACAGCAAAAAGGCCCCTTATACACTGCTTGCAAGTTGTTTAACAAACTCTGAGGCACTTGCAAGGTGCGTGTTTATCAAATACGATAATGTTAAAAAACTCCTTAAAGGTTCCTAATCCTTAATGCTTTTTACTCAGTTGATGAATATTTGAGTGGACCTGTGACTGTGTAGATACTTATTTAAGATATTTGCTCTGGGTAAAATTCTGTTTCTTCTCTTCCTTTTTTTTTTTTCTTTTGCATGTGGAGACTATGAAGAATGCTGACATGAGCCCACATATGATCACGAGCCCAAACTGCAAGAAATAATTATGCATTTTGCTCTATTACTGTTTGCTTTTAAATATATATCTTACATCATTTTGGCCCTATTCATTTGATTGTATATTGTAAACCTGACTTGTCCGATATCTTTGTGCAAAAAGGTACACAAAAAAGATCCACAGGTGCAATAAACTAAACTATTTAGTATTTCCAATGTTGATTTTCGTTCCACTACTTTCTGTTCATTTTTCCAGAGCCCTCTGATATTCTTGTAGCTTCCCACTCTCCCCTGCCACCCCATACAAAAAACAATTATCAGCAAACATCCTTAGGCCTCCCTCTGCTTTTTTATATATATAGATAGAAGATATTTTATTATCGTTATGCTAAAGCAATTGACAGTGTCTGGTTAATAAATTACATATATAATGTACAATAGTCAACGATTCAATTAACACAATATAAATAAAATGTAGGTTAAATTTTACAAAAAAAAATATCTTGTTAGCTTGTACAATTTTTCCTACAAACAATTATCAGTTTGATTAATATGTCGCATACAGGATGAGCGAAAAAGATATACCCAATTTGAAATATTTATTATGAAACAGCGAACAGAGATACATAAGATATAAAAATTGGACATTATAGTGTGTCGGAACGCAGCTATGACACACTGGGTCATCTCTGCTGGAATAGCCGCAATTTAACGGCTAATGGTATCTTTCAGTGCATTCAGGGTTTTCGGACGGTGAGTATACACTTTCAGTTTCAGAAAGCTCCACAAGAAGATGTCTTGTGGCGTAAGATCTGGGGAACTTGCTGGCCATCCAAGATCATCACATAGGGAGACCACCTTTCATTGAAACATGTCCTACAAAACATTCATGGGCCGCCGAGCCGTGTGGGTGGTTGCCCCATCCTGCTGAAACCAGGCATCACGCACGTACAGTTCTTCAAGGTGTGGATGCAAAAATTTTCCAACATTGCGATGTAACGCTCTGGATTGACGTTAACTGTTTGTCTATCCTCTTAAAAAATAAGGCCCGACAACACCAAACTGCGCCACAGCTTGGATGTTTTCAGGTGTCCGGGCTGTCAGAGACCGCCCTGGAGACTTAGGGCCGTATCTATAAACAGCTTTCGAATGACAACCAACTGCTATCCCCATAGAGAAAGCATTGGTGAGCAGTTGGTTGTCATTCGAAAGAGGTCTATAGATACGGCCCTTACTCTTCAATGCTGACCCCGTACGGCGAAATGTTGCAACCCAGTTGCGAATTGTTTTCCGATTTGGCACCGCCCCATTTGGCCAAATGTTGAAGTGTCTTCGGAAGACTCGTTGTGTAGCAATGGTGGATTTATTGTTCCGAAAGAACATTTCGACAGTGTAAGCGCAGTATGCACCTGTGCACGGTATGTTGCCGACTGTCCTGCCACACATTGTGCCATATCGATGTGTATACTACCTTCTCTCTCTCACCGGCCAATGACCTTGGCAATGACAAATACTATTGACCCATTGTGTCATAGTTTTCTTCCGTGTTTCGCTTGCGTACAAGAGCCAGTGGGTCATGGACGAATTCTGAAATTGTCTCTTGGAGTGTGTCGCAGGTGGCGGCCGTCACCTTCCTGATACTTTTTTTCAAAACCACACAAAAAACATTTGAGTTACCCTAACATGTGCAATGTTGATATATGGTGTATCTGTGTTTGTTTTTGCATATTAAACAATTAAAATGGGTCAATCTTTTTGGCTCAACCGATACAAGATGTACACAATTTTAGCAGAACTATATCAAATTAAACAACAACACAATTACATAAAATATATTAAGTTTATAACATTGTATTGTAATACAATGTACAGTCATTTATAGAAATTCTCGTAAGTTATACTATATGTTTCAATAAGCCAGTCATATAGTCTTATTTTTAAATCTTTGGTTGGTAGCTTCATTATGTGTAGAGGAAGTTTATATTATACAATTTTATACCCATAATAATATAACTACATCTAGTAGTCTGTAATCTAATGTAAGGAATGTCTAGTACATTATTATTTCTAATTGATAAGCGATGAACTTGTTTTCTTTATTTTGTATGCATTATTATTCTCAAATACGTATATCAAAAGATTATTTATGAATGTACATACATATCGAGGGTGTTGAACTGCAAACTCTCATGTCAGGACAGGCAAAAGCACTTTAAAAACGTAGTTATCATAGTATATTTCGCAATAGCTTTTCAGACATCTTTACCATACAAGAACGTAAATTTAAAATTATATAATGCATACTAATCAATATATAGTTATAACAGTGACATACAAGTTTGTTGTATTGTTGTATGCGGGAAATTGCATTGTTTTTACATACGAGATTGCAGTTCAACACCATACATATATATATATATATATATATATATATATAGACACACACACATATACATAAATTTGCTGTAACCAGTATTTTAAGTTTTATAAATAACTGTTTCCTATGAGGTAGCCAATGTGACTTTGACATTATTAGTATAGCTTTTTTTCTTTTTTGCAATAGCAAAATTTCACTTAAATTATTTTATATCATTCACCATTATGACGAACAATGTAGTATAGACTGTCGTTAATATTGGCAACCTTAAATTTAATATTTTAAAATAAATTTTGATGTAGGCCTACTATAAGTATATATTTGATAAGTGTTTATTTGTACATATAATTTTTCAGTCTGAGCCTGAAGAGGCTGCAGATATGGAACGAATCCGGTGTCCTTTCGACAACAAACAGTATGTATTTAAAGGATATTAAATTTTTTATGGTAATTATTTTAAGATAATTAATTATGTAACACAGCAAGTCCTTGTTTAATGTTGTAGTTACGTTCTTAGAAAATGATGTGTTTTGGAATGTGTTTTTCAGAGTTTCTGGTGTGTTTTGGAATGTGTTTTTAAAGTTTCTGGTGTGTTTCGGAGAACCGTTCTAAACAATATACATTTACTAACTTGGAAGAATGACAGCTGTCCAACTTCATCTAGTAATGTTTTTTTTTATAATATACATCTGACTTGATTGTTATTGTTTAAGTGTGTTTGTAGTAAATAGAAACCCAGTGTGTGGTGCACATTTCTAAAATGTTGAACGAATATGTGGCATGGAAAGAATGTAAAACTAGAATTTCCTTTAGGATGTTTTTTATACATTTTTATACTTGAAAAACACAAGTCCTCTGGAAGTTTGTTAAACAGTTTGGCGGCAGTGTACAGAGATCATTTTTGCTGTTGTAAAGTTAACAAGATATATATATATATGTGATTTTTTTACTTCTTGTATTATGCTAATGAAAATGTTAGTTTTTGTGAAATGAATATCAACTATGGTTAAATATATTCACGTTGTAAGCTAGTCATTTTTTAATTTTTAGGAGGGGTCTACAAGATTCCAACTGTTTTTTTACCCTTATAGCATTCTAACTGCTCTTTCCTGCATTCAGAACACTTTTTTTGTATGAGTAAAATCTCCCCACAAAATTATATAATATGTCATGAGGGAATCGATATATGCATGGTAAACCACTAAAGCTGAGTCTGTATTTAATATGCCAGCTGTATTACGTAAAGCAAAAATCATTTGAACTAAGTTTTGGAAGTAAATGCTGAATGGGACTCTTCTAATTTAAATGTCAACATATAAGCCTAAGAGTTTCGTGTAGTCAGATTCATTGATTTCTACATCAATACAGTAAATGTTATCGGTTAGTTGTTCATAGCTTGTTTTTGCAAACTGTAAAAATGTGTTTTTATTGATATGAATGTTTAATTTGTTGACATTAAACTATGAATCTAAATCTGCAAAAGTTTTGTTGGCTAAAAAATTCAGTTCTGCATCTGACTTGGAGCAGTTACGATGCTGGCGTCGTCTGCAAGCAAAGCAGGTATTCATCTGTTATTGAGGCAGTCTGGATGGTCGTTTATGTAAACAAGGAATATAAGGGGTGCGAGAATTGAACCTTGGGGAACACAATGCCTTATTTGGCCAGGTTTTGAATAAACGACATTGGTGTCGTCTTTGAGCCAAAATTGTTGTTGTCTGTCTGATAGATAAAAAAGTGTGAGTTAAATTTACCTCTCACGCCATAAATTAGCAGTGTTTGCAGAAGTAGCTTGTGATTGACACAGTCATAAACTTTGGATAAGTCACGAAAAATTTTGACTGCTGGTAGTTTTTTACCTGTGAATTTAACACACTTGTTGTTAGCAGGTATATTGCGTTATTAGTGTTAGAATTTGTTCTGAAGCCATACTGCAAGTTTGAAAAAAATTTTTTTTTGATCAAATTGATTCAATATTCTTGTGTATGTCTATATAATCTTCTCAATGATTTTTGAAAACATAGTTAACAGAGAGGTTGGTCAGTATTTGGACACATTTGCTTTGTCCCAATTTTTAACAACGGAATCACCAAAGCCCATTTGAGTATATAAGGAGCTACACCATCTTTCACAACAGCATTGCATACATGTGGCTCAAGAGGATACTAAATATGGAAGCATATTGTTTTATTAGTAAGCAGTGTAAGAAACCATAGCCACAGGTAAATTTTGATTTTAAGTTGTCAGTAATTTTTGTGTCTTTCGAAAGAGTATGGATATGTCATAAGGGAGTAATTTGATTATTGTAACATTGGTTTGTGTCTTCAACTTCTTCAAGATCTGTGTATCTACAATATGTAATTACCATGAATGTAAAAATTGTTCTGTTAAAAAAATTCTTGGACGTACCTAAATTTTTTGCATAGGAATGTTTGAACACCTGTATTTTTGAATATTATTTTTATGAGAAATAACAAAGGTGTCGTTCTGTAGCGTAATACATTTACTTTCACTCTAAATTATTTAGTTTAGACTACATCATTTGATAAACTTTTAATTTGGGTAAGTAGCAAAATTAGTGAAATTGTTAATTTGATATGCGCTTGTACCAAAACTATGGATTTGAAAACTATTTAATTTTTAGCAAATTAGTATTAATGCCATGTGTAAGAGTAGGACAGTATTCGGTACAGTTATAACATTATGAATTTTTCTGCCCTTAACTAACTTGTTTAGAGATGTGCCAAAATTATAAAATTTTGAATTTTTCAGTGCAGAGCACCCTTAACTAGCTTGTTTAAAAATGTGCTTAAAATTGCGTGGTTGAGCTCTATATATAGGCCTATGCATAAGTTAATGACTTTTTCCATATGTTACTTTTGATAGAGCAACATTCAAATTTCTGTTTTTCGCAGTTAGTAAATAATTTGTAATGACAGGAGGTGTTATTTATTACAAAAATGCATGTACCACCTCTAGACATATTTTATCTACAATATTAAGAACAGTGAGTAACTATGGATTGAGATTTGTTTACACCAAGCTTCTGTTAGAAATGTTTCTGTAAGACACTAAACCCGTGGATCGTAGGCTCACAGCTAACACCAGGCCGTTGACTAAGTGCCGAGTATAACGACTCACCCAGAAGCAATCCTACACTCCTTAAAAACACTCGAGAACTCACTTATAGCTCGACACTGGGACGAGGAAATGCGCTAGCTACACGGAAACAAGCCAGGAGGGAGATATCAATCAAATTTATATTTAAGATATCAATACATACAAGTTAATCCAATGCACAATAAGTTCATTAATCACATGTAAGCGAAGATGTCCGTCATTCAACTTCTCTATTACCATACAGACTTACGATGAATAAATTCGGAAACGTGAAACAAACAATGTTGTGGCTGCCAAACAACATGCACCACTATTATCCGTAATGTAGTTAAACGGGGCCCCAGCTGTAGCCAGCCCGCGGCCGCGAAAGCACGTCCAAGAACACATACGACCGAAACGAAAGGGAGGAACACAAATCAAAGCAGAAAGATGAAACCGAAAATTAAAGAACAACTAAAGAACTTACCAAACGTACGTCGAGGACGTGCCTACAAGGTCGCGGACTGTCACAACTGCCCGCGAGCGGGACCTGGAAGAGACTCCCTCGCTCGTCGCCCAGAGAGGCCGGCAGAGCTGTGGTCAAGGAAGTAGGGGAAGGGGCAAGGGAAGGGAGGACACGAGCGGAGCCGAAGATTGCCGAGACCGGCCGAACACGTCGAAGCGGGACGGAGAAGAGTCACAGACGTCAGACGAGACACCACAGGTCTAATTTAACCCCACACTTCTAGGGTATCACTGCATTCACAAGTCGCTGGTCGTAATAATACGTTTCAGACAAAGGAGTAGGCTACTCCTAGTTCAACACAAAGAATTTCAACATTTAAGTCTTAGACACTGTGTAGTTTATTTAGACATAATGGATAATTCATCAGTTTTATTTGCCAGTCCTCTGTTTAGGTGAAATATGCATAAACTACTTGAACAGTACTTGTTTTTAGCTTGATCATGTGAGATGTTTTCAGAAATATTAATGGTCAGGTCACTACTATATCCTGTTCAAGATTGTCATATGCTACTTCGACATTAATATTGCAAGAGTTCGGCCATGCCACCTTTGTCTGATCTAACCTAAAAAAATCACGATTTCCTACAATTAGATCTACCTGAATTTTTTGGCTCTGACCATGGCTAACACACAAACTCTACCAGCAATAAGGTTTTAGCGCATTTTCCCTTGCTGGAAGAATTCTGATGCCATCCATGCCTTGTGTGACCTGCCCTTGTTAAACTATGTTCTTGTCACACCAATCTGGTCACATCTGCCATGATTCACACAGCTTCTCAATGCAGCATTTAGCCGCTGAACCTTCCTCTAGAGGAATGGTTTTACATGCCGCTCAAAGGCTTTACAGGTAGACACACAGGTGTGGCTGATGACATTAGCAATGTCGTCAGTGTCTTCAGCAACTGAATAGTTAGTGTCTCCGTCAAGACTGTTTCTTGTGCCCCCAACAACACGACCAGACATACTAAAACCCTTTAAGCTACTTACTGGAAGTTTGACACAGCTAAGGCTGCATGTGGTGTACATAATGTTAACACATCATAGTCCTCATCCAGTTCATTTCTGATGTGGTCTCTAAGGACTGTACCATTGCTGCTCCCAGAATCAGCACCTTGGTTTTTCTCTCTTTTGTCTTCACGTCAGTTTTGGGCAGAGTGTCCCGGATGACGGTCTCTGCGTCTTCCTCCTCCTCCATGTCAGAAAGTGCTGCATAGCTGTTGCTGCATTGTATCAGGTCACAGATGTGTAAATGAAGTAGTGCTGGTAATGAATCTTTATGATTTTTTTTGTAGTTCCTACCCTGAATAGGTTTTTGGGTGCAGGAGGAAGTATTCTGGATGCGGAACAGATTTATTGAAATGTTTATTGGTTATCTTGGGTAATTTTTGTTACCTTCATAACAAACTCACAATTCCCTTATTAAATTTGCAAAATTTCGCTTTATCTGTTCAAGCTCATTTTTTAACTGACCTTTATTGGAGTTCTATCAGCCATTCATCCAAATGGCAGAGCAATCATTTCAACAGTTCCTCAGGAACAGACTAGGGACTCAACCTTGTACAAGGAAAGTGTAGCCGTTGGCAGCAAAAATCACAGAAGATTCTATCCTCTTCTAACACCTTGCAATGTTTACAACTGTTTATCTCACCAGAATGCCAGTGCTTCAAATGGACAGCCTCTATAGTGAGTAAATTATTATACTGTGTGTGTTCCTGGGAGGGTAGGAGTTTCTTACTTGGCTATTATTTTAGGTCGCCCTGAAAATTTCGGTCGAAAGAGAGAACCTAAGTTGTTAACACAAACTCAAAATTATAAAATGTGATAACTGGAAATTAGTTATCTAGTTAGTTTCATGAAAGCCTAAAGATTCTGCAATGAGCAGTAAGAAAATATCAAATTATAAGCAATCAGGATGTAAACACAGCAAGTTACATTGAATTTTGTACCAATAAGTAAATATTTTCACAAAAAAAATTATTGAATTAAACTATATTATTTATTAAATTATTTGCATCCTTATATATTAGAATATATGGATAGGTTAAGTCCAAACAATAGCATAATACATAACAATCACAAAAATAGTAACGTAGTATTAATATATAACATGCAACAGAAATAACTATACCTACAATGAATAATATACACATTCACATTTACAGTGATTGCATTTCCATAGAAAAGTATGAGATTATTTTTTTTAATCAAAATTAACAAGATCACTGAGAGATTAAACGTATTTAGTAGGAAATTTGTTAACAGAATTAGAAACTTTAAATTAAATCTTTAAGGTGCCATTTTAAAATTTTGAATGCATTATTTTTGTAGGTATGTACAATATAAGCATAATGGTTAAATAATTCAGCAGCTTTTTCCCTGCATAATATGGGTTTGGTTCATAATTTTTAGTTGCGTGTGTAAATTAAGATGTATTTTGGTAACGCCTCTCTTAAAATATTGGTGGATCTCACCATGGTACTAATACTGTACATTGTTTATAAAAATAAAATAATCAAATAAATGTACAAACATGAAAGGTGAGCAAATTATATTTCTGCACATCAGCCCTCCTGGACAGACATGTAGTTAGGGTTTGGAGAATGTACAGAGGTCTTCTGACCCACTGTAATCACTCTGATCTTACTCTGCATCACTGTTGCATAACTTGAAGAAGTTAACACTGTTCCAGGAACTCACTCGGGGGTTTTCGACCAGAAATGAAACTTGACGTCTGCAAACAAAACTCCTGGTTTATTAAAATTACTTTCACATAACATCTGCATAATTATCCTTTGCTGTGAACCCAGTTTAGTGAAAAAAGTCAATATAAAAATGCAGTGCAAGTCCACAAGGGTAGGAAAAAAACTAAGAAGCATAATCACTCCTTATGGCCTACGCGTATGGACGGAAAAATTTAGCTGGAGAGTCCAAAAGGGATGTCCGAAACAAATTAAATAGAAAAAGAGGCCTTGGTGCTGTCCATACACGTGAAGTTCGCCACTCGCGAATCTAAATCATAAAGAATTGGGGCCGCAGCCCTCCGACACAACAGCACTCGCTGGTATCTGAATTATTTTTGCAAATGGTGGAGGCAAAACTCTCTAGAAAGGGTAACACATGTCACCCCAGACCACGCTCCTATTGGTAGGCTGACATCACGTGATTACAATACCACCGACACCCCTAGACCCTAATGAAAAAATATGGCGGTAACGACGTAAAAAAACTAGCTGGAGAAAACCGGAACACAAAACAAAGCTAATGTTACCTCTGCCCAAGGTCAACTGGCCATAACATTATTGATTATACCCCTATACTATTTCAACTTTTGACTGCCTTTTTTATACCGTCCCTTTCCCAAACCGAGACCACTAAAACGAAAATATTGTGTAATTAAAATATTACGAAAGACAAATTATAATACCTACTTGAATTTAACTTGCAGAACATAATTTTGCAGTGCTGCAATATAATATAGTGTAGTACAAAACACAAAATTAATACTAAGTTTAATCAGTTTCAAAGACTTAAATTTCCTTAAATTACACCTGATACAACTCACATTCGTATGTTGTAGCCATCTTGAATAATTGTCCAACATTTAATGTAACCAAATAATAAATAAAACAATAATAAAAATACGTTGTAATGAGAACAGACAGTCAAAAATTCTATAGTTAATTTAATAGCTTGGAAACAAATTTAAATTTGCTTTAATATTTTAATGATGTGAAATGCTTCTATAGTTGATTATAAGCAAGTGAAACAAGTTGGCTAAATCTATTGTGAATTCCGTGTCTCAAGATTTAAAAGAGTCCTTTAAATACATAGCGTGTAATAAATTATTGTTTTAATGCTAAAAAATTCTTTGATTATTGATAAGAAGTATTCTGCTAATGCAGTGGTTTATTATTAGATCATGGAAGAGAATGCACATAATTTCAGTCTTTTACACATGTATGTTTTTAGTTTTGTCTCGGTGTTGCTCAGTGACTACCTCTGGTTAGGCTGAGTGTGACAGTTGCTACATTCCGTATAAAATGTGATGTGATGAGAGACATACTGCATCTGGTGTAAGGATTGGTAGAATGTCTTTCCAGTGTTTTTAGCAATTAACACTCTGGGCATTCATGATAAATTACGTGGTTAGCTTTGACACTGCAAAATTTTAACTTGCTGTGTTCTAACAACCACCTAAGTGAAATTTTTAAAGACTCGATAAGTTACAGATTGGAGTTGGATCTCTAGCAGCTAATGTTTGATCTTGTTCAAAGGTAGCATCTTCTGCTATTAATTTAATAGATGAAATTATGTGAAGCAGCACAAAAAATATAAACACTACATGTAATCAAAACCACAACAAAAGTGAAACTATTTGCACTGTGTTTAAAATATTGAAGAAAAAACATGAAACTAGTATTGTGCTGCTGAAGTAACGTATTTCGCTAAGTTGTCAATAACTTCATAAAGTAGCCTACGTAAATTACAAATTGGTTGCAGGTGTTTATTGCCTAGTTAAGAAAACATGGACCCAGGACTAAACAAACCTACTTACCTGCAGCAGGTTATTTTCGTAAACACCTTCCTAGCTGCTCTGTCAGGAAACTAGAACTTCTCAATCTGCTCTGTTAAGGGGTATTGATCCCTACCACCTTGGATTTATCTGTTTTTTTTTTTCTTGATAACTTCTGTTCCAGTCGATGTATCAAAATTTTTGTCACAACAGGCATAGATACAAACTTAATCGATTTTCTGTAATTGCTGGAACCATAATGTATTAATTTTTTTGCAACGGGAAACAGCTGAAAAGGAAAAATTGCTTTATTTATGGGAGCAACTACAGAGGCTACAAAATTAACAGAACCAATGTAATATGGATTCCAAAAAGTGAATAAAAAAATAAACTATGCATTGTCAGCATGAAAAAAGCAAAACAATGTGTCTATTCCCTGATTTATAAGAAAAACCGTAAAACCGATCTGACGGATCAATCCCCCGTAAGGAAACTTGAACTTCCCGGTCTACTCTTGTCAGGAAACTTGAACTTCCAGGTCTACTCTTGTCAGGAAACTTGAACTTCCCGGTCTACTTTTGTCAGGAAACTTGAACTTCCCGGTCTTCTCTTGTCAGGAAACTTGAACTTCCTGGTCTACTTGTGTCAGGAAACTTGAACTTCCCGGTCTACTCTTGTCAGGAAACTTGACCTTCCCGGTCTACTCTTTTCAGGAAACTTGAACTTCCAGGTCTACTCTTGTCAGGAAACTTGAACTTCCCGGTCTACTCTTGTCAGGAAACTTGAACTTCCCTGTCTACTCTTGTCAGGAAACTTGAACTTCCCGGTCTACTCTTGTCAGGAAACTTGAACTTCCCGGTCTACTCTTGTCAGGAAACTTGAACTTCCAGGTCTACTCTGTCAGGAAACTTGAACTTCCCAGTCTGCTGTGGTCTTAACTTAGTTGATGTTACTGAAGTATTGTATACTCCTGATTTCTGGCAAAATGTGAACTTGTTGGTATTTAGTTATGCCTAACTTGTGTCTGGGTTTGACATGACACCTTGCATGTACTTATAAGATCTCCCGCATACTTCTGTCGTAAGGGAGTTTGAAGAACTAATATTTTTTTAAGCAAGAAGTAGGAGAGCCATTCATATAGCTACTAGTGTTTTTGACGTAGGTAATAGTTTTGATTTGTGTTACACTGCTGTGCACAGAAAAGCTTAATTAAGCTGTTGTCTTATTAAGTTGACCTCAAACACTTGCTTCTGTGATACTTGCAGATTGTTATGCTTAAACTAATACAAAATTAATTTCTTAACCATAAAAGTATATTATGTAATTGTCTACAGCCACAGAAATACTTGACGAAGGAAATTATGAAATTGTATGAATCAAGTCTGGGGTGGAGTGGGGAGGATAGTTGTAGATTTCTGTACTAGCCACAACATTCACACCATCAGTGAGTTGCTACAGATGCAGAACTGAGAAATGTCTCTCTTATGTACATTCACTCCAACCACACTGCTGTCTTCAACTTATGTGATTAGACAGTTCTACCAGCAGTAATGGACTTTCACCCCATTATAGGTTCACCAATACTTGGTGAGCATCAAATAACCTTATATCATAGATAGAGGTAAACAATGTCGAAAAGAATCTTGCTTGTTGCACAGATGCTAAAGAATTGTTTATTGGGCCAAACTGGTATTTACCACTTTCAGCCTGGAGAAATGTTTTCCATTATTCAGCTTAGTCCTGCTAATTCAAACTAATTTGGACCATTACTTGTTTGGATTAATAGAATTTCATCCTATATATGCACTAGCGAGCAGGAACCTTGCTGAAATCAGGAAAGTATCAGAATTAATGTGTGCAAGTTTGTATAAAAGGAATATGTTGAGTAAGCATAGTATTTCATCACTGCTTTATTATAGTGTCCGTACTTATTTGTATTATCTGGGTGTGTACTGCAGCACCTTTAGTTATTGTACTTTATCATGGCTGAGAGAACTGCGTTGTATAGCAGGGGGCACGACAAATCAAATTCTAGGGTGGAGGGATAGCGGGAAAATGTAATAATTGCTCTTTTAATTAGCATTTTTAAAGGGATGCAGTGGTCACTATCTTTGATAAGTATTAAATTAATATGAGTTTTGCTTCAATTACATGACTTCAAATTATGTATTATGTTATTAAAATAAGGAACATGTAAAATTATTGTATATGTAGACAGATGGGTTGTTTGTCAATGCTTTAGGGGTTCAGAGAGTGAGGGCAATTTACCCTTGCCTCTCCTTGTTGTTGCACCCAAGTCAAGGAAAAATAGTCTTTGAATTTACTGTGAATTTTTTGTACAGTTGTTTCTTAGTATTAGAGTATCATTGTTAGTCATTGGCATTCTGAACATTGCTTTGTATGGATGGCTAAAGTCCCTTTCTCACTTACATCTTCAGAGCTTTAATGTAAGAATAGTAGTATCACTTATTTTAGACAGGGCTAATAATTTTCTAGGTGGGCTAAGCCACCCTTGGCGACCCTAGTTACGCCCATGGTTAATTGCATGTGCATACTTACATATGTGGAAAATTTTCTTGTAATGTGGTTTAATGGTCAGTTATGAGCTAAGGAATTTCATAGTCATTGTAGCATCATACTCTTTTAATTGATCACATTTGAAATGAGATAGGTTTATGTAGTCCAATTACTGAATTTGCCCCACAGTAGTAGGTTAAGGACATTGGTTTTGAAAATTTTTATACCAATACCAAATACTGATCAATTGTTAGACATTATTTGAGATCACATTTATTATGTATAAATTTTGGTCTCGTTTTTGCATGACTTACCAACGTTACAAATTGACTGTTGCAGTGAAAACTCAATCCACATAGAAATTATATGCCAAGCATTAACAGTAGAAGCTCTTCGTATTTCATATTAGGTTACACTGCAAGGTATTTTATGTCCCCAGCCTGATACGGAAACTTGTTACAATTCAAAATTTTCCAAGAACTACGAAATTTCCTTTCATACTTTTTATGTTAAGTTGGCTTTTGTTTAAATAATTTGTCCTAAGCCTAACTTCAAATGAATTAGACCTAAGACAGGACCTTTTACTTGCTTTCTTAAAATGTTTAGAAAATAATTTGATTTGTTTGGTTTGTACTTCATTGGCATTAAGATTTTGAATTATACATCATATTTTGTGAAAAAACTTTGTGGTAATACAATTTGGTGTGAAGAAAATGTAATCATGAGGTAAAATTTATACTTCTTGGACATTAAATGATCCAGATATTGTTGTGTGGTAGGTGCTGTGTATATAGTTGTGTAAATAATGACATGATAGTGTATTGTGTAAATAGTTAAATGTATATAATGTCAGGCAATGCTGGTTGCTAGGGTTGGCAGAACTGACTGGAGAGACAGGCTGCAAGATGGCAAGTGTTGTGTAGTGATCGGGCAAACTGTACTCGTGAGTATGGGTGGTAATGCGGTCAGGCATGTAGAGTGCAAGTGGTGTATTAACACCTTCGACAAATGTTGGGCAGGTGAGAACGTAACAGTGGCGACAAGGTTTCCAATTCGGATGTGCGCGCGCGAAACATAAACAAACTATTGTGATGGCGAATTTCCCCATGTGTGGCGTGTTCATTCCAGGGTGAGATGTATGGCAAAACTTATTCGGAATGACTCCAGTACTGTTTCGTGGTCAACAAATTCTAAGGCAGCGAGGAAAAACGGGCAAAATTTTTTACGATATGTGGGCCGAGTTGTACGACTTGGTGATTTCGTTGGTGGCTCCGAAATCTACAACCAAAGTGGCAATCACTGACATTTTGGCTACACTCACATGGCATATAAAGACCAAGCACAGTGAGATAGTGGAGTCTTTTTAAATTCCACAACAGGAACCAACATGAAGGCGAATCCGTAGCGGATTATGTTGCAGAACTGCGGTGACTCAGCAGCCATTGCAATTTTACCGAACTTGACAGGATGTTGCACGACAGAGTTGTGTGTGGCATTCACAACACAACCCTCCAGTGTATGCTTCTAACGAAGGATACGTTGACGTTCAAAGACACTGTGGAGTTGGCATGGGTAGCAGAAGCAACAGGCAGCAATGTAAATGACCTGCAAACACAGATGGGGCCTTCACCTGGGGCAGTCCTGAAGGTAGGGCACACCAAGTACAGCAAAAAGGATCACCCCAATGTTAAGCGTAGTCAGGTTAGGGATGACCATACTCAGAGTGAGGTTAGACCCCACCAACTTGTTACAGAGGACAGGCCAGGATGTTGGCGGTGCAACGGGGACCACAGCCCTATCAAATATCGTCATGTACAGACAGTATGAAACTTTTGTGGCCAGGTAGGACATCTGGAAAGGGCATGTATCACTAAAGACAAACAAGGTAAAATAGAGAAGGGAAGGGGGAGGGTACAGGAGGAGACTTGATGGTACCTGGGAACACAACAGCAGATATAGTGGAAACTATAATTTAGTGAATCATTCCGACTCAGAAGAAGGGGATGAGTCAATGGTATACAGTGTTTCGGACGAAGGCTGTACAATGTAAGAGTGAACCACCTGTTGTCCTGGAGGTCTGGTTGGATGGGCATAAACACCCTATGGATATAGATACAGGTGTGAGCTTCTTAATCATTAGCTATAAGACTAACAAGGAACTATGGCCAGCTTTACCAGTGCTAGCAGATGCAAACCTCATACTACAGGACTTTGGAAGTACTGGACCAGACGTAAACAAGCCAAAGCAAGCTACCGATTTTAGTGGCAGGTGGTAAGGGACCCAGTTTGGTGGGTAGAAATTGCCTTCAACCGTTAGGTGTCAAAGTGGAAGGAATTTGCCACCTAACCCAAGAACTACCTCAGGCTGTGCAGCAACATGAACAGGTGTTCAACAGTGTGGAACTTGGAAAGTATGTGAGTCCCTCAGTGAATGTGGAACTGGAAGCAGACAACAAGCCAATTTTCCGGAAAAATCGTGAGGTGCTATTTGCATTCTGGGACTCTGTAAGTGCAGAAATTGAGAGGCTAATTGACCAAGGAGTCTATGAACCTGTGGCATTTTCAGCTTGGGCACCACCAATTATGGTCATTAGGAAGACTAATAGTGCAATACAGCTCTGTGGTGACTACAATGTCACTGTTAAGAGTTTGCATGAACGTCTATCCCTTACCAACAACAAATGAAGCCTTCGCTAGCCTAGCAGGGGGGACAATTTTCTCAAAACTGGACTTAGCAGATACCTACTTGCTAGTGTTGGTGGATGATGAGGCAGTGGGAATTCTGACAGTGAATACAATGAAACACCTATTTCGAGTATGGCGTCTACCGTTCGGGTTAAGCGGCTGTCCAGCTATCTTCCAGCGACTTATGGAAACATTACTTGCCTGGATCCCAATTGTTGTGGTTTTACTGGACGACATTTTGGTCCTTGGGAAAGATACACAGGAACATTGGAGTAGGGTACAAAAGCTATTGGCCGAAATAAATAAAGCAGGGTTGCGGCTGAAGAAGGCAAAGTGCATTTTTGCAGCTGAATCAGTAATTTATATGGCTGGAGTCCACCCCACAGATGCAAAAGTGGAAGTGATCCAGAAGGCACCGATTCCGAGGAGTAAGAAGGAACTGCAGGTATTTCTGGGTCTGTTGAATTTTTATCAAAGGTTTCTGGCAAATAAAACAGCAGTCTTGGAACCGTTACATCGGCTGGTGGACAAGGGGGCAGGGTGGGCTTGGACACCAAATCATACTGCTGCATTTCGGAAGGCAAAATAACTCTTACAGTCCAAGCAAGTGATGGCATTGTGAAATCCAAATTATATGTGGTTGTCAGGAATGGACGTGGACTTCGAGCTGATGGTGCGACAGTGCCCAGAATGCCAGCAGCAATGAGTCAACTCACCCAAGGTGAAGAAGGAAAATTGACCAATGGTTACGGAGCCTTGGGTACGGTTACATTTTGACTTTGTGGGACCAATTAAAGGACAGGTCTTCCTCTTTGTAGTGGATGCACACTCAAAATGGCCAGAAGTGAAGACAATGTGTGGCACCTCATCGAGAGAAGTTGTTCAGGCATTGCGAGAGAATTTAGTTACCAAGGATACCTCGCTACTTGGTCTCAGATAATGGAACAGCATTTGTGTCCCGGGAAGTGGGGGAGTTTCTGAAGAAAAATAGAGTGTCCCTAATATGAGCACCATCATTCCACCCATCCACAAACGGGCAAGCGGAGCGTATGGTGCAAACAGTTAAATTTTAGCTGAAGAAGATGGTCATAGGAGACTGGCAGACGTAAGTGGCAAGAATGCTGTTGGCGCTGTGCACAACACCGACTGGAGACTCGAAATAAACACCAGCAGAACTCCTTATGTGGTCACCATTAAGAACAGAACTTGACAAAATACGCCCTAACACCGATGTGGAGTGGAAGGAGTCCTTGGACACGAATAACAAAACAATTCCACATCTGGCAGTGGGGCAGCAGGTGCTTCTTCGTGTTTACAGAGGTGCATGTAAATGGATTGCAGGGAGCATTGTGGCTAAACAGGGGCCAGTTACCTACACAGTCTAAGACGGCCACACATACATGCGTCATGTGGACCAGCTGCTCAGCAGGGAATCGGCACAACCACATAATGTAAGGTTAGTTGACCAGGGGAAGAGTTCTGGGAGGACTGATGGCAGTCGGTTACCAGGGGTTACACAGGCCAACACCATCCCAGACCAAATGATGGTCCATTGCAGCGGTGACCAGCAGCTTAGCAAAGGGAACACTGGCAGTTGGGAGGACAGCCATCAGTCCTGGCATCAACACCAGACCAGCACAGTCATCCCTTCAGAGGATTTGAGCAACCTCAGAGGCCAGACCGAGCACAAGGGTTGCATATAGATTTGGACGACCTGCAGCAAACAAGACGGTCGAGCAGGATGAGGAAGGTGCCCACCAGGCTACAAGTTAACGTGTTGTGAAATTAAAGGGGGAGGTGTTGTGTGGTAGGTGCTGTGTAAATAGTTATGTGTACATAATGACATGGTAGTGTGTTGTGTAAATAGTTATGTACATAATGACATGGTAGTGTGTTGTGTAATTATTTAAGTGTATATAATGACAGGCAATGATGGTTGCTAGGATTGGCAGGACTGACTGCGAGAGACAGGCTGCAAGATGGCAAGTGTTGTGTAGTGATCAGGCAAACTGTAACTCGCGAGTCCAGATGTACAAGTATGGGCGGTAATGCGGACAGGCATGTAGAGTACATATGGTGTACTCGATGCCTTCGACAAATGTTGGGCTTGGAACAGGTAAGAATGTAACAGATATGAAATTAATTTATTATAGTTAAGGCAAGCACCCAGGATTTGATAGTGTGAGGTATTTGGCCATCCCACACCACCTCCATCTAGAGTTTTTTTTTTGCTGGATACATTTTTTTTTATATAGTGGTTTTCGTTATTCATTAAAGTGGGTTCATAGAAATTTGATTGGGTTTGTCCTAATTATAACCCGGCAGCAGTATGGACACAGGATCCCAGGATGCTGAGCTAAAGTGTAAGGTGATCTGAGTTAAAAGTATTTTTTTTTACATTTTCGGTCGTTCGGTTAAGTTTACATGCCCGGCCTACTGTAGCTTGAAGTGTTGTGTGATAGTGCAGTAAAGGCTAAAAAAAAAAGAAAGTAAGCATTTTAATAAGTATAATGTTTTCTTTCCTTTAAACTATGACCATAGGGTTTTAAAAGTAAGAAGAAAAAAAAAATAAATAAACAATTGACAATTTAAGAAAATAAATATTAAGTTGTAAGTTGTAATCTTAAATAATTATTATCTAATTTCCGTTGGGCCGCGCCATATTGGATTTATCTTAAAGTAGAAGAACTAAGAA
>PNEQ01060847.1:0-21926 GCA_003012365.1 Medauroidea extradentata | reverse complement strand
TTGTCCGTAACTTTGCTGGCCACAAAATAATATTGCAGCCTTTCGGAATAAGTTTTCCACGTATCCCGCCCAGGGACGAACTCTCCGAACGAATGAAACCCGGACATGTTAGGTTATGTGCGGCGGCCTGGTTGTATCCCGCGCGCCCGTCTGTACTCCCTCGAAACGCGTCAAATTCGTACCGCCTCGTCGCCAGTGTTGTGTATCATCCCGTATCGTCGGTAACGATCACTCACAATCCATCGGCGATCCTCGCTCGAAACTTCCGTGCCCTATACACCAATGTCCGCGCCGCGAAATCCCGCCATACACACAATCAATCGGCACAGTCATCTGTCGGCAGGGCGCCAACACAACCTTAAGTCTAGCCAATACTCTACAGTTACCAAAAACATGATATGGGCTGTTAAGTATGTCCTTTCTCAGTTCTTCTATGCGTGCATAATTATTGTTGACACTCTGTTGGTCTTTCCTGTACTTGATAGCAGAAACAACGGCTGTTCTGAGGCGTTGTGATTGGGTTTGTACGGTAGTTCGGAGTTGCAGATTTCCAAGTTTTGAGTTTCCACAAGTGTCGTGGACTTTGTTCATATAGTTCCTTAAAACATGGTTGCGACATTCGATTTTTTGAACCTGTGTATCAGGCCCATAAGGCATGGCATCAACCAATTTTCTGTGAACGCTGCTGTCCCCATTACCGATGAGTATATTGTACCTGAGACCATGCATGTTCACACTCTGCAAGAAACCGTCAACTATGATGTCCTGTTCCATTGATGAAGATGTACCTGTCCAGTTTTTCGCACACTTGTGCTCCGGTGTGGAACCCGAATTTTCCAAGGATTTGTAGCGATCACAAAAGGAGCAATATTTATTCCGGACACCAATGAAAAGTATTTTCCTTGTTCTGTAGCCCATTATGGCACCCTGAAAAAAAAAAGTCAAATTATTTTTAATTGTTTAAATATCACACCATTCAATATTATTATTCATGGTAACAGTTAGAAGAAAGCAAATAATGAATTTTAGCAGCGACCAGTGAAAGCATCATTTAACGGACATTACCTGTCCTGTATATGTTAATTTAGTGTAAAAAATATATTTATCTTAGTATATAAAATTTAAAAAAAAAAAAATTAGCTAGAACCATGTATCTTTAATATGACAATATGTACTTACAACTCCCGAGAGTGAATTGTATTTAGTCTTGTAAGATCTTTTTGCCCAAGCCGCATCAGCAACCACTTTTATATAGGGTCTACGTCACCAGCTTCTCTAGCAAGTGTGGCCTCTTCTTTTCCTGCCTCTGCCATCAGTTCCCAAGCTGTTGCATGAATTGCTTCTGATACCTGGTCATGATAAATATTCCACGTGTCTTTGGAGATGCAAGGCATATTAAGCGATGCACAAAACTCTTCAATTTGTGAATACCCACCACCAGTTGCTATCATGCCAGATACTGCCGATGCATTTACATTTAAGGAGTCAGCCTCTTCACCTGGAGGTTCTGTGCGAACAATCCTAGTAATATTACACATTTTACATCTGAACAATAAAACAATACAAAAACCAAGTCGACGTTCATGTACAAGTTCCATGTCTTTAAACTAGCAGTCAAAAGGTTCGTGGTGATCAAGAGAGCGAACTGCTTTTAAAAAATACCCCAAGTCAACAATTCTACGACCTTGAAGATCCACAGTTTGACTAGGAGCATTGTGTCTCTCCTCCCTGGATACGGTTGGTTCAGAATGACTTATGCCCACAGCAATTTCTTCGCAGTTTTCTTGTGCGGATGCCAGATGATCATGTTCGTGGGTGGTACTGAAAAATGAAAATATGTTCAATGAACCTATGCAGTATCTTCGTGAAATAAGTCTGAAACAGGTGTTAAGAAAAAAATTTATTAACTGCATAACAAACAATTTAGTTTTTGTTATCTCGAAACTATAAATGGGTAATGTTACTTATGCTCTGTTTAACTCTTCTCGTAAAATAGTATTTTAAGCTCAAGGTATACTCTCGATACCAGCAATGGTTTTTTGATACCGGCAATCGTTTTCAAGTATAGTTTATTTCGTCGTGTTGATAAGTTTAGGCGTCTTTTAACACTTATGGTCTTAAGATGGCAATGAAGTGATAACAATCTGCGTCATAATGTATGGTTTTGGGAAATGGAAGTGTCCCGGGAAAACCCACTGATTAATTATATCGTCCGGGATGAATCCTACATGCTGTAATTTGGGAGAGTTCCAGAGATTAAACCAAACAGTCATTACTCCGGCGAGGAGCATCGATACAAAATTAAAATAGGACGCAATAATAGTAATTTATAAAGCATGATGTATCAGTTTTGGGAAAAAATTTTAGATATTTAAAAAAATAAATGTAGAATTTCATTAATAATGTTAGTACGAGGAAACAAAACTGTTGAAACAAACTATCATGTATTTTGCAGATGATTATGCCCTTTTATCCGAAAATGTGACATTTATTGTAACACAAGCAAATCTTTTTAGTAGAAAACAAAGAGATCTTGCTTAAGAGTTTTTGCAGAAAAAAACCACACTTTTAAGAAACATTTAAAAAGCACAGAAATTTCTGAGTAAAGAAAATGTGTGTGTATGTGTGTACGTATATACATATATAGTATATATACATACGTACACACATAAGCTAATGTTAGGCATCAAACTATAAATTAAGAAAATTAGAAACATTGATTGGAAATATTGGACCTGCAAAAATATGGGAGTTTGATTAATAACGATGAAATTTATGAAATCATAGAAAACATAAGATGTAATGGAAAAAGATGACCGGTATTTTTGGACATGAATATCAAATGAATGAAATTAACCAAAAATATCAAATAATATCTGTGTAAATAAAATTAACAAAAAATTAGATCCACAAAGTAAAAAAGGAATTTAGAAAAACATTGCATAAGAGCATGCGAACCAAGCTCTTTCAGGACACAAGTTTGATGCATTAACACTACTCCACATATCTGGATTAGTCATAATTACCTGTAGAGAATATCATTAGGAAAATGTTACGTATGATTGATATACAATCACATAAATAGAGAACCAAAGAGTTGACAATACCATACGATAAACAGAATATTTTTTTAATTCGACTAAAGTAAAGAATTTAACTGCGAATAATATTAATTTCTGATTTTGACAGCTTCACCTATTTCTAAATTATTCTATAATAAATTAAAATATACGTTTTCAATATATATTTAATGAAATATTATTATTACTGTTAAATTTTTCACGAAGCTTTAACTAAAATGTGTAATATAATACTATGGTATCGATTTAACAGATGTGGGTTACTGCTACACTACAAATATGCCGCTGATTCTCTTATTAATAAGTCAAACATGAAAGAAGCTACTTGTGTGAAAGTATACTGAATAGACATTAATTTATAGAAAAGTTAAAACTTTTCTCGTCGTATATTTCAATTACTTTTTTTTTTTAATTTCAAGAAATTAGCTAAACGTGTAGATGACTGCTAGACATGCAACTTGCTTTACTTAGCATCTCAAGCGAGCTGTTTGTGCCTGATCCCAGAACCTAGGCCTACTGTTGTCAGTAGCGTCTCTATTTATTGCTGTCAACTAAGTACGGCAGGAACATTGTTTAGTGATTATCAACATGAAAAGCAGAGCAAAGTACAGAATGTAAGTATAGTGCATTGTTAGAAATCCTTTAGTAGATCTATAGGTGTTCAAATATTGAGTTGCTTTATAAATAAAATGTGTACCTTCATTAATAAATAATTTTAAATGGTTGAGGAGATGAACTGTTAACTGTAATTAGTGTTTATGCACTAATTTACCAGTGTTTTTTCATAGATAAGTTGAAACTGTTTCATTAATTTTGAAAATCAGTGAATATTTTGCTATTCCTATTTAGAGCAAAAAATATTATCTTTTAAATCTTTTTCAAAATGAAATTTAATTTTGCAACTTCCATATCAAAACTAGTAACGTAGTGTACATAGAGGTTTTCTAATAATATATTAAACAACAACAGCTTTTTGTAAACGTCTACATGCGGGCAAAGTCTTGATTGACAATGGCTATATAAAATTACGAAACGCTTGCTAAGACACTTTTGTAAGTGTAACTTACCAAGAAGATGAATTCTCATTTGTGCCGCTCTCCTTGTAGGTTACTGTACTATTCCATTCTCCATCGTAACTTCCATTGCAATCATTTTCGAAATGCATCTGGTTGCACTGGTGTGCACTCAATTGTTTCAATTCTGTAAGTGTATACTGATCTTCAATTTCTTGGAAAACTGCAAGTGGTTCATTGCTACATGTTGCGATTCCTGCATTCCTATAAAAATATTATTGCAAATTAAGTCTGGAATTTTAAATTGCAGTTAGTTGACAGCCTATCTGTGAAAGAAGTAAGCACTTATTTCAAAACGAATATTTCAATAAATATAAAATTGTAATGTATCTCAGATCAAGTAAGCAGCAAATTCTAGGTCGTGGTTTCCCATGAGATGCTGATGTGGCAGCAACAACCAATGTACGTAGACGACAACGTTTCACTCTTAATTTTTAATTATTCTGACAAGGAAAAACCTTCGGAAGTTGTTAAATGAATTTCTTGTAAAACTACAAATTTTATTGTAAAAATACAAAGAACATATTAAAACATCAAACCTTTTCTTTTTTTTTACCGAATAATGAAACTAACACATTTATTTAATTACTGCTAAACAAATTATTTTGTGTAGCCTATCATTATTGTAAGGAAAAAAAAAACAAGTTCAGCTGAGACTCAAACACACAACCCTGTGCATGTTGAACTAAAGACTACACCACTAGACCAACCTACTCATATTGTCATTTAGAAGTACGTACCTTTACTTAACTTTCAATTTTTTCAGGCAAGATGCACAGATACTTTCATTCACACAGACTCGTGAGCTTGATTGCGCACCATGTTTTGTTACACAGAAAAACCTTGTCTTTGTATCTTTACAAATAATTTTATTATGAAAATCTTTGTATTTTGCTAATGTTTGTTGCAGTGCGTATATATTCCTTGTAATTTAAAAATTATACGGCATTTGCATTTACTGCCCATGACAATAATAATAATATATTTTACCTTAACTTGTGGTAGTTCACAAATGCTGCTGAGGCTTTTCTTTTTCTTCTCTTGGAGCTTAGGAACAAACGCCTCTTGGTGCCTTTCCTCCAATCTGTTGAAACTTCCATAACCTGCCGTGAAATGTCTCAAAAACGTGTTGCAGGCAATGAAATGCCCATGGACCTTCGCTGACGTCTCTTGTTTCACGAATACTGAAGTCTGGGTTTCGAAAGACAGTTGAGCTGATGTTCGCAGACACCAGTAACCTCTACTATCCACAAAGAGAGTGTAGGGGAAGCAAAAACGGCGGGAAGAATGTAGGCGTGTTCCGTCCCTTTCCCAGTAATACCGCCCTTCCTCAAAACAATTATTTCTGTATAAGCCAAGCGTGTAGCGATAAAATGGAACGCAGAAACACGCAATACAAGAGCAAATTTAAGACACGGTGGCGTTTATTATCTAAGCTGTAAGAACTAAGAATTATTATCAATAAAAATCAAAGGCTCTCCATAATAGTCGTGGAAATAAAACGTCACACAGGTATTGCCAAACTGTTACGCAGAATTAAACATTAGCGGTGCGATGTGGTTGTGTAGTAGTAAAGTGTTCAACACGGTGTCTGTTACGCGGGCGCGCGGTTATCAGCACATTTGATACGTCATCCAGCAAACCTTGGGGTTGCGAGGGGCAAGGAAGCAGTACTACTTCCCCTACTTTCCCTTGCGACACGTTCAGCGTCGCTATCCCCACTCCTCGTGTTCCAACGGCCCGGCGAGCCGACTCCAGCTTGCTAACGGAGAGAGCAGCACATCCCGGGCGCCGAAAACACAGTAAACATGCATAGAGATTATTCTATTTACTCAAAATCTAAATCTGCGACCTAGGGGTTTTATTACACCGATTTGTTCAGAAAAGGTGCCGCTTTGTCACTATTGTTTCAAATACTATTTTTCCTTACAATTTAATACGTACGTGAATGCTAAAACATAGCGATTTCGGTATATTTAGCTATTTTTTCAGGGATGATTTTTTATTTATAAAATAATTTGACTCTCTAGGACCAAAGAACCGACCTTTATCTTTATTCTGGAAAAAATCTTACCTTCATACAATTATTAGTTTTGGAGAAATTAGAATAATATTGAAGGCCTGCAAATGAACTGATTTTCTTACTAGGGAAGCCCCTTAACATTGTCGAACGTCCCGAAATCCGTAAAATTTTCTTGTCCTCCGTAAAACATATGTACTTTCCGTAAATTTTACAGACAATCTGTAAAAGTTGGCAGGTATGATAAAGGCAAGAGTGGCAGAATCACGACAATATTGATGCACATTTCATGCTGCAGTTCTCGTGTAACAATTCATGTTATAGAGCCATATTAACATTCACATGTAAAGAAAATGTAAACCCGTTGTAAAAAGCACAGTCAAAGAAGCATGCCATAATCTCACTTTAAGCTTTTGAAGGTGAGAGCGTAACTGCAGGAAAGGATCAGGGGGGAAGAATTGGAGCTTTGGGGTTTGCAGATCCTCTTGCAACATTAGTATTGCAATAGTTCTGAAAGAATTAATTAGAAAATTAAATTATTATTATTATTATTATTATTGTTATTATTATTATTATTATTGTTATTATTATTATTATTATTATTATTATTATTATTATTATTATTAAACTGTACCTATGTAGCACAGTTTTCAAAATGCAGTACTGTACTTGGAATGACAAAATGTTAAACCACCAACATGTGGACATAAAATGTAATTTTCTTACTTAAATACTTAATCACTATATTAATTCTGATAATGCAGTTCTTATACAGAAAAAATTTGGGTACAAACCCATAATAAGTCACACATAACGTTACACAGCAAACACATTAAATTTGAAAATGCATGTCTAGCACAGAATAATTACCAGCAATTGTTCAGAGCTATTTTTTATGAAAATAAATGAAAAAGATAACTGGTATGAAACTGTAAAGAAGCAAACATTGCAGCAAGCATACCATCATCTCCTCGTGGTCCAGTCTCGCCCCTGTCACCCTGCGATCCTTTGCTGCCTTTCAGTCCGGGCGGACCTGGCAAGCCTGGTTCACCGGGCAGTCCGGGAGGACCGGGAGGTCCCGGTAGTGTGTCGCCCTCCACCTGCCGACCAGGCTGGCCTGGGATGCCTGCTGGACCCTATGCATCGTCACTAAGTACGTGAGACAAAACTCTATGCTACAAACTTTAGAGTTAGAGGCCGTGCCTACCTAGTTTACAGACATTTATTTAAAAGCGTTAATGTTATATATTATATTCTAATACACGAACACTAAAGATAAAATTTACAAAATTAAAGTATCTGCATAAATATTCTGGAAAAATACTGTTGCAAAAGTAACTTTGACATTTAATTTTATTTTTAGTACTTTATGTTTACAATTAAATTAAAAACTTAATATTCAGAAAGAAAATATTTCCTTATTCAATGGAACCATATCAATACAAATGAGACATTCTGTCTTCACTTCCTCTTCACCTGATATCAAGCCCCCCGCAACACTTTTTCTGTTTATCGAATTCTGTTCCCCTTCCATTACAAACACAGTCTAGACATTATATCACATCACATCCTGAACACCAGATCCTACTGCTGAAATGTTTCCCTCGACGAAGAGTGTCCTACTCACCACTGGACCGATGGGTCCTCTCTCCCCCGGCGGACCTGGCTCCCCGCTGTCACCTTTCAGTCCTTTCTCTCCATTGCTGCCATCCCTGCCAGGGGGCCCTCTCTCCCCTGGCTCTCCTTGGACACCCCTCCTGCCGGCAGGCCCCTCCGGGCCTGGAGCTCCGGGTACACCCTACAACACATACGTTAATATCACCATGCAATCTGCAAACACAGCTACAGGGTTCCTACAGCCTGAGTCAAATTTTTTTCCCCGACTTTCCCTGATCATTCTTTGAAACTTCCCTGACCAACATACAAAAAAAAATTTCGTTCATTTTTACAAAAAAATAATTTTTCAATTGTACCACACTTTTATTGGCCTCCTCCTCCCCTTCAGTAAACCTTGCCTCACCCTTAGCACAAAAATCAGAAAGCAGACACATCATACAACAAAATTAATTTAACTAACACACACTCTACAAGAAATTTTCACTGAAATTGACAATGAAAAAGTGATTTCTGCTCTAGTAATAGTTACAAGAACATTTATTCATAATTTTTTTAAAACTACAACGCACATTTTACTTACAGTACATCATAACCATGGTTACTCTTACTCTTGTCTTTTTATAATAATTTAGAATTCAGTAGAATTATGCCTGCTTTATGATTTCATCAGTTGCTCAAAACTAAAATTTGATAAAACTTCCATTTATATGAATACAAAAAACTTTCCAAACACTGTGTTCAAGAAATACATACTGCAGTTATTCAATATCGCAGATTAAATAAAAAAAATACACAAATAAATTTCTCACAACAAAACAAACATGTCTTAGTACAAAAATCCTATGAAAAAATTTAAGATACTTTTTTTTAAGTTCTTTCAATTCTCTTTCCATTGCTTCTTTTTTCTCTTCTGTTTCCCTCATGAGTTTCTTTCTTTCTTCGACAAACTATTTGACCTGTTGATCCAACAATATTTCTCTCCTTTCTTTTGTCATTTCACCACTTTTTTCCTGTTTTTAAGTTCTAAGTAATCTTCATAGCATTTTCGAGCACATAACCTAACATCCTCTTATCAATTTTTGCATTTTCAATCAATAAAGTGAAAGGCCGCCGCTAACTCCTGCGGCAACGAACGCCAACTCCTTTCAGTCTTTTGCAAAATTTAAGGTAGATTATTTTAATAACACTACATAGTATGTTGGTGAACAATAATAGTGATGGAAACTGCAGCTTAATGCTTAAATTTTGAGTTCAATACAGTTTCACGCTTCTTTTTTCAAACAAGAGTTTAATTCAACACACAACTTACGACAAACATGCAACATCTTCATTCACCACCACTAAACATGCAGAAGACTAGTAACCTTCAAAAGAAATTATGAACTGAACGGAATACATTGAAACTAGATTATGTATGTACAGTTAATAGCTAAAAAAATATACTATTTTTGATTTGACTTCTTAACTAACAAATAAAATTTCCCTGACTTTATAGCTACTTCCCTAACATTCCCTGATTGTAGGAACCCGAGCAACTACACTTACTGAAAGGCGAAGCTGGCACAAGAAAGACAATGATTATTACAGAAACAATCAGACATAACTTGGAGCTAATATAAATCTTAACTGCGAAAAGAAACCAATAAACAGTAATCTGGGACAGAAATACTTATATTTTTGAGTATACTATGAATCCAAGCATTGCATACACACCTTCCCTTTCTGGGGTCTTATATTGTCATGTTAGTTATTATTATTTCTATTCAATAATTGGTACTGTAAGAGGGACTCTGCAATCTGTAAAATGGGTATCACAACTCACGTCGCTACTTTCAATATTTTGAGATGGGGTACATGAGATCCAAGGAGATTTCATAATGAAACCTGACCATTGAGTATCCAGGAGCAACTTCACATATTATAACACCTGAAAGGAATTAGGTAGCAGCCGCGGTACATCAAGTGGCACCCGAACACGGACAGTTTTATTTTGGTCAACAACAGTTGTCATCCCAACTGACATGACACAGTACTATTATAACCAGGTAAATTATTTTGTAGGTCAGTTCTCTTCTGAGAACTTAATTCTAGGAGTGTGCGAATATTCGAAAGTTCAAATATTTTTCGAATAGTAAATCTAAACTATTTGTATTCGAAAAACGAATACTAGATTCCCAAAATTCAAAGTATTCGAACAGTTTCGAATAGTTTATTTTAAACAATTTCTTAATATAATCTGAGTGGGTAACAAGGCTATTTCTACTTACAAGCATAACATAATTTAACGGATTTTCCCGTTTTGCGGATATTTAAAGGTTAAAATTAACATACTGGAAAGAACTTATATTTTTTGTATATATTCAACGTAAATATTTACATATTCACATATGGCATCACGTTCGTGTACCGGCCAAACTATTGGTTTTAGAAATAAAAAATGTCTCTATAAAAATTTTTATTTACATAGGACTACTTAGAATGTCACTAGAAAAAATTTTCATCAATAGACTATATGTCTAAAAACAATAGTTTCGCTGGTACACGATAAGTAGCTAAACTTGATATTTACCTTCTATGAATGTTTCCAAATATGAAACACACAGGAAGTTTCACTGTTATTTTAACAAAATTAGTTTGAAAAATGGTAAGTCATTAGTATTACATTGTTTCCTACACACAAATATTTAATTTTTCGTAGTATTGTAATAAGTTACTCCATATTAATTTAGCTTTAAATTTCTGTCTTTAAATTCCTCCAAAAATATTACAAAAAGTACTTTTTTTTTTTTTCATCTTTATACATGTAGAGAAGAAGTAAACTAGATCAGCAGTGCCATCTGTAATAAGCACTTGCTTACAAAAACAATTTTGTGATTCCTCACAAACATAACAAAAGAAGTAAACTGAGAAGAAAGAGCAGTATATTGCTATAAGAACAGGTACAAAGTAACAAAAACATATATGTTTTAGGAATGTTTAAGGTTACCAAGTAAAAACTGTTAAATTTTTATGCTTATATTAATAAAGCAAAGTGCATTTCTATATCTTCTCATAAATACAAGGTTATGCACTGGCAAATATATACCAAAATTTGAAGAAACACTAATCGAAAAATATTTGAAAATTATACGAAAAAATTAATATTCGTTCGAAAACTATTCGTAACCTTAAAACCACTATTCGCACACCACTACTTAATTCAATTTAGATGATTGTAAAATCCTACATGTGCTGTTCACGATGAAGTGTAAGATACACTTTACGCCTTCCCAATTGAGTGTAGAAGATCCTACAGCACTCACCGGTGAACCTGGAGGCCCCACCAGGCCGGGAGGTCCCGGAACGTTGGTACCATTGATCACGGCCTGTCCCGGAGGACCTGGAAGACCAGGCCGGCCGTCTGTCCCTGGTGTTCCTGGCAAGCCGTCATTGCCTCTGTCTCCCTTCAGCCCTCGCTCTCCCCTATCACCCTGCAACACATGTCACAAGCTGCAACAACCATAACTGAGGGTATTCTCACATCAGTGGCCTTGGAACCTACTGCTATTTCAAAGTGTATCTTGCCTTAGCGGATCTAGATCTTTCATAAAAATACATGCAGTTGAATTCAGTGTTTGAATATTGACGAGGATTTTTCACGGACATGTACAAACACAAATAACGTATATGAAAACCCCAAAATTTGCAATGCATTTTATTTATTACTTACATCTTACTGTAGACGAAAAGTTAATATTTGTATTACTGTGGTCCGCGGCATGCTCTATAAAATTTTGTAAGGCTGCCAGGAATATCTGGAAATTTTTTTGTACACCTTAGTTTCAGAGAAAGTAAAATTTTTTTTAATTAACATAATTATGGAAGTTCAGGGTGTGCTTACCCACCCACAGCCACTTGGACACAACCCCACCAACATTTTTTCACTGATAGCAAAAACAGTTGTGTAAAGAGATCACAATATACCGTGCATTAATAATTACTGTTTTACTCTGGATTGTACTGCCTAACTTCTCAACAAGTACACACCAACACATAAACAATAAACATGTTTGAAATCTCGCAGGAAGTTTTGGTACACACAACACAAAGTCTCACCTTGTCTCCTTTGACCCCTGGCAGCCCTGGAGAGCCGAGCAGACCGGCAGGCCCCTCGAGACCCCTCGGACCTCGCTCTCCCGTCAAGCCGCGAGGACCCTGCGGGCCCTGCACACAAACACACACCGTGCAGCACTCATTGCTGTGGCAGCACTATAGTTTCACACACGTCCACTCATAGCGAAAGAACTACAAGACAACTTATATTTATCAAGGATACTTTCATTGAGCAGCCGACCAAAATCACCAAACGTAAAAGAAAAATATTGTGGAATTTAACTTGGTTAAAAATTAATTTATAGTTTATTAAACTAAAACACAACAGTAGTAACAAAGAAATAAAATAATCTACATAGAATAAAATGTTATTGTAAATTTGTCTCTACATATAAGAATAGCTAGGATATATTGGCATATTAGTATGGTTTCTTGAGAACACTCGTTTAATCTAATTACTTTCAATTTCACAAAAATATACATTATGAATAAAACTATTTTACTCTACTACAACATTAATTTCAAAGGGCTTATTCATTTTGAATGATTGAATGCTAAAATAACTAAATTTCAGAAGAAATAAAAAAATTTCAATGCATACCTTTATAAATTAATAGGCCTACTGTAACAGTGATCATTTTTGACTGCTGACAGAGAAAACTTAATGGTACCTCCAAATTTTGCTAAATTACCCAAACTGAAAGTAGATAACAAACAACTATGAGTCTATCAAACAAAAAAACATACAGTACTGCAAACTGAAAAAAAAAATGTTTAATGAACCTTACAGTAGCTACTTGCAGAGTTGTTTCAAGCATGTTTAATACAATAAAGTTGTACTCTTTGCCATTTTCTACGTAAAATATAATTTGCTTACAAACTAAATATTTAAGTTTTATTCATACATTTCAGTAAGTTTAGGAGAAATCCAAATAGCAAGTAAATAAAAACAAACTGGTAAAATGAACTGAAAAATTTTAAGTGCATATGTACAGGTCACAGAAGTGTAGAAAACCACTTGACTCTCACCACTGCGATCTAGACTCAATTCCCACCCACACGAAGGAAACTTATCCCACACTATAATTGGTCAGTAGACTTTCTTAATAATCTCCATTTCCTTTACCCACTGTATTCTGTTGCTGCTCCACCTTAATTGCATCAAATCCTCAGAACTTTTATAGGTCAGATTAACAACGGGAGTGTCTTTCAGGTATACCATATTTACATACATAATGGCCCCACCTATTTTTTATAAAATGTTAGGGGCCTACTGATATTTGTCACACATGAATTGATTAACAAGATTTTCTAGTATTTTTCCATGTTCACCATGCACCCCAGATATTTTAATTTATTTGTGGAGAAAACGTCACGCTATGGTTAAGTAAATATGGAAAAATGTGTGCAATTATGGTTTATTTAAAAAAAAAAAAAAAAAACCTTAACTAAAAAATTATATTTTTTTGAAAACCCTTCATAATTGCCGCACCATATTTTTTGGGCCAAAATTTGGTTAAAAACATGCAGTGACCACGTCAGCTAAGTCTCCTCTCGTTCATGGTGAATATTATAAGGTCATTGTCATAAACCACTTGTGAAATAACTCACTGCACCCTTACTACATTTCAGTCGTGGCTTGCTCAAGTTAAGGTTAATTCTACTACAGGTAAGAAGATTAATGTTAAAAGTTTGGCACAGGGAAAACTGAGCGCTAGTATCGCTAATGGGTGCAAACTGGCCAATCACAGAGCTTTCCTGAATTTTAAGTTACATAAAGTTGACAATCCAAAATGCAAAATTTGTTTATTTTCACTTTACAATTAAGTTAAATGACTTCTGTCATTTCCAAGCCTATTTAAAATTAATTTTACTACAGTTTCATATTTTTCTGGTCCACATGTGATTGCAGCGAAACTAGCGGCAGAAATTTTCCCTGTGCCAAACTCTCCCATAAGAAAACACATTTTCTTTCTAACCTGTAGTAGAATTAACCTTACTCGAGTTCATGCATGACGATGACTGCAGTCTAGTCTCAGCTTACACCATACCTATTACTGTCATAGTTGCCAACTTAACACGCTACACAACTAGATTGACATTATTATCTTTTCAGCTAACATGTATACGCTACTACCAATCGTACTATAAATATTTAACAGTGACACACATCATATGGGTTTATAAAATGCATATGTACGTGAAAGAATACGAGCAAGATACGTAGCAACACCTTTTCATGAAAAGATTTCACCACCTGTATTTGAAAACACATATTTACACTGTTCACTTCAATGAATGGGTTTTTACAACTCTTAAGTTAAATATAAATGTGTTAGGTTGTACTAACGTTAATCTTACTGGCCCATTCAAATAACAAAATTTTACCTCACAAGGTCAAGGAGACAAAAACAAAAGAAAAACTGTAGATGCTCACATAAGCAACTGAAACATATAATGGTCAAAAATCATTTTATGAAAAAATGAGCATATTTTAAAATACTGGAAGTACATACAGACAATATCATTACCCTTCACTGCAATGGGTCCTATTTTTAACTGACTGTACATGGGCAATCAGACAGGTTGCTCATGCTCATTCCATTCTAAGCAGTCTTGTGTACGTGATGTGTTAACTTACCACAGGAAATGTATATTTAATATTATTATCCCAAATTTTTAATGTTTATATTAATACAAACTAGATAATTTATAACTGTACAGGCCAGGTATTAATTCAGATTTTAAAAAATTACATCTATTTTTTTCAAACTCTTAAAAGTATGTTTGAAGCTGCATAATACAGAGAAGATAAGAGAGAATCTTGACAGACGAGACACTGGGCAGATGTGGCTGCTAGTTAAGGTGATGATGCGGGTGATAAGCTGTGAGTTACCAGTCGGTTAGTGTGGGAGGGTGGGTTGCTAACGTACAGGACGGCCAGGCGGTCCTCTCGCCCCTGGACTGCCTGCAAACCCTGGGAAGCCTTGCTCTCCGACTGGTCCCGGTGGGCCCGGCGGTCCAGGCAGACCCTAGCAGACACATACACCACAATGTAGTTAGCCACACAACTGCTTAGGTTATAAGAAACACGCCAAACTGCCACTTAACTAATAAGACACAACTCATGTAGTTGACTCACTCCTACAACATGTACATTAGAGTGTGTGCACACTGGTGAGCTCAGCGGTTCATGAAACACTCAGAGAGCCCTACGAACCACTTGCGAGCCACTGACAAGTCGAAGGAAGTGTTTTATGACAAGCACAAAGGGATTTGCAGCACAAGTCTGGATGTGCTCGTTGCAGGTTGGTGTGTTTAGACAGCACCCGTGAATGCTCCGCGCTATCAGTAGACTATAGGTTCATTGTAACATTCATCATGAACACGTTGCCAGCGGCTCAAAAGCAATTCGTGAACAGCTCAGCTTGCAAGTGTATACACTACCTTATACAGTCTTAGTAGGCTACGGTGTTCAGCAATTATGTATTTCATATCTTACTATTACTACCGCACTACAGGCATATTCTTAGAACCAAAGTAACCAACTCCAAGATTTACCTCTGACATTTAAGTTTTTTTCTGTATACTGTACTGTGGAATTTTGAATTAAAACATTTTCTAATCTTAATAGCTTTTTTCACCTTGGAGATTCAGGTAATTTAATATTTACTGTGCAATTAATAAAAAATTCTTAACAAATTGTGTTATGATTCAATGTCTCACATCAGTTGTTATAAAGATAGTATGATGGTGATAAGAACGTCTTATTTTACAACATCCTGAATAACAAAATTACTTCTTTTTAAGATCCTACATATATATTTTTAGAAAAACCTGTTAATACAAACCTCATTATTACAAACTATAAACAGTCAGGTCACTTCAGGTTTGTGTTAAACAGGCATCATTATATTTGAGATACAAAATCATCTGCCTAAAACCATCACTTAAACAATGCACCAACAAAAAAAAAAAACTCAAACTTATTTCAGTCAGCCTTGAGGAGGCAATAGAAGGTTGAAAATCGTGTATGACATCATCACGACTGTCTGGCGTCTTCAGGCTCATACAAGTGTCACAACACAAAAATCTTGAAAGCAACATTAAAAAAATTACTGTTCTGAGATAACTGAAAATCATCGTGACAGAGCCTGCGATAAAATTGCTGATTTATATTAATACAACAGACAAACTGTATATAATGGTTAAGTAAACATGAAGCTGTAAACCATGCTGTGCAGTGCTGAGAGAGAGAAAGAGAAAAACTAGAGACAGACAGGCAGACACACAAACACATAATACTTACATTAGTTCCATTAAAGCCAGGTGGGCCTTGCGGGCAAACCGTCTCACACGGTGGAGACGTAGCACGTACAGCCTGCAACAAAGCATGATACTCAATATTTTTAAATGAATATGTATGTCTAGAGATGAGAGAAGTTTACAGATTCATCTGACAGCAGCCTAGATTTCTTAGTGCAATACATGCAGTCCCTGCAATTTATTATCCGTTGGTTTCTAACCATAGAAATGGGTAGCACATGATAACCCCTACAAATAATGTTCTTTCAGTCGTCAATATACATGACAAAACAGGAGTCATCCAATCACAGGCGTGACAGTTCTTGGTGTTCAACCAGAATACATCCACATAACTCTTGTACCTATAAATATGTCAGAACTGCGGAAGACTTAGTTCACTTATTGCCAATACAACTGCTGCCTTAGAACAAATAATAAGGCTGCAAACTCAGTTGATTCCCTCTCTCTATTGGCTGTTAACTTTCATTTATATATCCCTGAATTTCATTCTGCACAGGCCTTTTTTTCTCTCTTTTCAACATTCCCTGTGACAATTAGTTTACGTTGGTTTAAATTAGTTAATGTTAGTTTTAATTAGTTTAAAACATTAGAAAATGTTATGCTCAACTGAAAGGTTTTTTTAGGTTACGAAATTACAACAAAAAATATAGATAACTAACGCTGCTCCGCAACTCACGCATGCACAGAACAATATGTGCACAGTTCAAACTAGCCAATAGCGATAGGAGCCAAAAGAGGCCACATCCTAACAAATCCGAAGTCCACCATTCACACAGCATCTTATAGTATGCTAACATAACACATTTACCTTAAAAGATATCTACACAAATGAAACTCCTCATTTCTTTGACTTTCGTACGTGTATCATGGCCAGCCTGATTTGGTCCAGAAATTACATAAAAATGTCTAAATGTGTATAGATAAAAGTATTTTTAATGAGTGCAAATTTCACTTAAATATTTTTTAGTAAAAAATCTTGCTAAAAATCACATCCAAAAATTTGTTCCACTAACACTTCTAGAAGAAACTTTAAAACTACACATGTAAGCTAAACCTCTTCACCAAAAATGCAACAATTTTTAATTAACGTTGGTGGCATAAGATAAGCCTACTACATTTAGACTCAGAATGATAAAGTTCTACCTACAGTTATAAAATATACACAAAAATGGCTTAACTATGTTAACTCGCAAAATTTTAACAAGGTGAGTTGATTAAATCTACCCATAAAGGAGGCTGATAATAGTATCTTTGTACTATGGGAAATTGGTGCCACCATTTAAGATTTATGTATTTCCCATAATAATTGTTGTTTCAGTTTCATTTCTGAAAATTTAACTAACTTCATTAGAGCATAAAGTATCTACCAATATTATTTCTAATGCAACAAGCAATTGTATGCTAGTTGAGATATTGCATCTGAAATGGTCCAACGCACATATTCTACTCCTGACACTTTAACAAGGTCGACCAAATAACATTAAATAACCGCAGTCTTTTATTACAATGTCCTTCAAAGTAGCCAGTTTACAAGGCAAGCAGGCGGGCGCCTAAACAGGTAAATCCAAATGTCTATACTGTAGCGGAAGGTAAACAGAATTTGCAGCATAAATGCATATTAAACATTTTTCTAATTAGAATTTCAAAAAAGCAAAAAATAAAATTATTCAATATGGTAACTGAAACCAAGCCTACAAAACTTTTCAACCTCATTTTGGAAAATGTGAACTTGCTACAAAATGTCTTCTTCTACCTGCGTATGTGACAGAGGGTGTATAGTGGCAAGACTATCCTTCTTTGTAAGTTGTGCAATGACTTAGTGACTGCATGCTTCTTTTTGAGGCTGATAGCGTCTGTAAATGTCGAAGGCTGCAAGGTGCTATTCCTCAATTGTGGCTCACGAGTGTGTAAGGACAAGAATGAGAATAAACTCAGGTTTTCTCTGCTCTCATCGCCTGTGTTACTTCTTGAATACAGTTTCTGACAAAATGTTGTAAAAGGTAAGTCTAATTTATTTTCCACACTTTACTCATTTTTAACATGATAAACACAACAGTAACATGAGCCTGTGAAATTTAACACAAAAGCATAGGAATATTCCAGACTACACTACAATACAGTAGCATATATCTCGGAGCACGTTATGTTAATAAGAACTGAAGCCATCATAAAATTGCTACATAAAATAGTAAGGAGAAGTACTCACGGTGACTGGAAGTTCATCGCATGTCTCCCTCTTAGGACGAGTCGGATCACAGTTCAGAACCATCCACTGAAGATCAATCTGGAAACCACGCAGATTGCACATGAAACACAGCACAACTGGAGACACAATACAGCAGCACTTGTGTGACGAGCGCAAGGTACTGACATAGGCTACCAGAGTTGAAATTAAGTGTATTTCCCACAAATAACAATGTTACTGGATGCGGTCCACCCTCTCGAGTAATTACGAGACCAAAATTTTTAACAGGGAAGTAAAAATCTTAGTTGCATCTTGCATCTGCAATTTGTGGGAACTGCCTACAAAGGTTGCCTCTATTGAGTTTAAACTGAGGATCAATATTTTAAAAACATTATTATTTCTCAGCAGAGCTATTTTAAAGATACCACTTTAAAAAAAAATTGAAATTACAGTTCAGTAACGAATTATAAAAAAAAAAAAATTAGAAGCAAAGTTTTTTAAATAACAATATTCTATCAACAATTTTAGATAGGTAAATATTTTTTTTATCTAGAAGTGTTAAACTGAACCATTTTTGTGGACATAAACTATTGCAAGCGAATGTTGCTGTGTTGCAAGAAAACCCCAAAATAAAATTAAAAATATTAAAAAAAGCTGTGTTACCTGTTGTCAATAATAATAATAATAATAATAATAATAATAATAATAATAATAATAATAATAATAACATACGGATGATTTTGAAAAGACATATAGTCGTTTCTTGAAATACAACATGAAGAAAATAGAACAATAACAACACAAAATAATTCTGGAATGAAATATAGCCACTGTATGAAGACAGATAATAAAAGTTATAATAAAACCATAAAATAAGGTGCATGAGAAATAGTGACAAAAATGGACGAGGACCACGATGACAACACAAAAGGCAAGAGACATGAATGTATGTGAACACAGACAACACAACAAAGAGAAAACAGATGCAAAGTAGCAGGCGTCCTTCAACGACAACAGAAGCAATGTTTCAGGAACTGAGATCTGTTCCTGTCTTCAGGCACTTGTACAGACTGAGGAACACTTCTGAGAATATTTGTTTCCAACTTAATCTCAGTGGCTGCACACTATGTAGGTACAAATGTTAACAATATTGTCTTTGATTACACAATGTAAAAATAATAAGACGAATCAACAGGCATATTTTTCTTTACAAATGCTGAACTATTATCCATAGGAATAACTTATATGAACCATCACAGCTTGCAGTTTCCTCACCACCAATCCATCACTACATTTATACGGTTAACTAGTTACAGACTCCATTCTAGACTGAATTTTGTAATAGCTCATATTTTAACACTATTTTAAAGGCAAATAAGACTTTCTGCCTAAAAAAAATATTACATTATTAAAAAATAAAAACATACTTATGGTAGCAAAACACAAAAAAATCATTAAAATATTTAAATTTTCTCAAGGAAACAGAAGTAGATACAGTAGTAAGTATTTTAAAACCTGCTTAAGAAATTAAAAGGCAGGACATTGGTTAGTGTTGCGAACCAATATTTACAAGAAATCTTTTGTGTGTTACTATGTATTTGTCCAGCATACTGTACAAAGCAAAATTAAGTAAGAAGCTCAATAATATTTGCAATATTTACAATATCGCTAACACTCTATTACTAATCACATATACTATCAGTATCAACAACTGATTTTTTGCAAAAAAAATTTTGTAGCAGCTTGTGACAATGTTTCATGTACACAACTACAGCTGTGCTTCACGGTTCTTGGCAGTGTATCTTCATGTACAGCCATCACTCATTTAACTGAATCAACGAGAGTAAGGTCACTGCAACGCTACATATCTGTGACTTGCACGTGCTACCCCAAAATGTTGACAGTTAAAAACATCCAAACACTTACCATGAAGAACTCCAAATGTAAACATATGCCACTGAAACAAGTTGGTGCGAAAATTTTTTCGCGAAAATCAGGTGTTCTTATCTACCAGTAGAGACCTAGTGATTTCCAACTATACTATCCTACAAGGCTCTATTACAACAGTTGTGAGTGGACAGCAGCCAAAGCGGCATGACCAAGAAGACGGGCAGTAAACATCATTCAGCTGGAGTGTCACAGCTTCGTAGTGCTTACCGATAGAAGCGATAGACAAGGAAATAGCCACAGGTTCTCTAGTGTGTACAGGTTTGTGGAGTTTAGCCTGAAGGTAAAATATAACACAACAGAACATTCTAGCATTCGCATGCAGTGATTTCGGAATACCATCGAGAACAGACGCTTGGACTGTGAACCGATTGGTTCCTTCCAAATGTCAGTTGATTGTTTAACCACCCTGTAAAAAGGAGAACAAAAGTCAAATTTGAAGTTTGGAAACCGATGTCATGCTGAAAGCTACTATCGTCTGTTTGTTCTTGTTTCCTCGCCTGACATGGACAAGCGCCAGGGGCAGGATTCAGGGGTGGCAAGGATGGGCACTTGTCACCCCAATAGTTTTGAGAAGAAACAAAAAGAATTTCAGAGGTTAGAACCTTTCCTTTCAGCTGTAATTACTTCCAGAATAACTTGTTCGAAAGCTGTTAAAACAGCACAATTTTTGTCTGGAAATCCAAAATTTGCCAGGGAGCACCCCCTGGCCTCCTCCTGCTTTAGTGGCTAGATTTGTGTCCCTTTATTTGTCCCTCCCCTTTTCTGCCAACCAAAATGCTGAAATCCTGCCCATGACAAGTGTGATACTTTAGCATTAAGAACCATATCAAAACTGGAAAGGGGAAGAAAGTGGGCTGTTTTGTTTCAGGCCTGTAAGGGGATGGAAATGACAATGAGGGAAAGTCACACACAACAACAAAATCCATTTTGGAAAGAAGATAGGGCCTACAATATACTACTTAAGGATACATCTATATAATCACAGTTCCCCCACAAAAATTTAATCACAAAGATTTTGAAAGTTACTTCATTTACATACCATAAATTGGGGAGAATAGGGATGCTGGGGCAAACAGGGACAAAATTAGAAACATACTTAGCTTAGAAGTTCATCTTAAATACAATTATATTTGGATAAAACTACTGTTTGTAAAATTATTAACTTGCCAAATGTTGTTGGATTGGTGAAATAAAGTACTTTTATTAGTTAAAACTATTTACTGCGTGCATTTTGCTTCACAAGTACGCCATGGTACAACAAAACTACTGAAAAACAAAAGAAAACAACACTAGGCCTATAAACAGAATAGGCAACTGCTGCTAGATTATATTCCAACACCCCCCCCCCCCCGTAATCTAGCAGCATATGAATAATCAAAAAAATATATAATACACAAAAAAAAACTATGTCTTCGGTTCAAGTCCCAGTCCCTGCACACAGTAGGTATGATGTGGTCTGTGAAGTGCCTTGGTTAGTACATCTGCTGTCATTTCATTACTTGGTAAATAAACTACTTCTATTCTTCCTGCTTCTGCTGCTTCCCTGATGAAATGATGCCTTACATCAATGTGCTTTGTCCGAT
>PNEQ01060846.1:0-53794 GCA_003012365.1 Medauroidea extradentata | reverse complement strand
TAGAGATGATGGTTTATCGCGGAAAAACTTGACTATTTGCTAGGCTTCAACATACGTTCAACTTATCAAAAGATTACTGGCTTTTCCTTGTACGTGGAGCTACTGCCCTATTTGACTGAGCCAATAAGAATGCCGCTATTTTAATATTTAATGCATGTTATTGGTCTGCAGACAGCTACGATGTGTCAGTGTTTTCAAGACTATGTTGGAACAAAACATTTTCGCGATATACCATCATCTCTAGACATCACACATATGTTATTTGCAGGTAGAAGCCCAAGACACGTGACAGTTAAAAACAGCCAATCACTGACTATGAACCAGAGCTGGAGATGTGCATATAAGGCCCTGAAACAAACCGGGGGAAATTTTTTTCGCGAAAAGTTCATGGCCCTAGCAATAGCGCTTATCTGTGAGTACAAACATTTAATGATTACCCTTAAAGGATGAACATTAGACAATTTTTGCAAGATACATTTTTTTCTAAATTTCCCGCCATTTAATTTGATAAAATAGCAGATTTTTACTTTCACATTTTTCAAAGGAATAGGTTGTGCCACCCCTTTCCAACCTGATTGAGGTGTGTTACATGTACAAATCATTTACGTTATTATTGCTTTCGGTAAAACTATTTCTTAACCAGAAATTTTTTCTGCCGAGCAAGTAGTTTCCTAAATATTACCAAATTTTTTCATATTTTCTGAATCTTTGGGAGCGTGCAGCGCTTCGTATGTGAACTGGACCATGGGTTCCCTGCATCAAACATTCTATTTTCATCTCAGCAATCACATGTTAAAATTTGTCGGTATGTTTAAAGTACACGTTGTGTGTGTGTGTAGCCTGTATGTATTTGTAAGGCTCCTTACCTACTACAGGCAGTTGCTTATACGTTTAATTTCTAATTCATCTCCAAGTGGTAAAGAAAGATCGTGGTTAGCTTAAGTGCATAAAAAGAGACTAGAACTGTTCTTGTATGCAACAAAATATAGGATGTCCAGAAAACAACCGCATAGACCGTGTTGTACGACATGTTTACGTGCACGATGTGGCAACACTGCACGGAGATAGTCCCCTCTTGTACTCCACGTCCAGGTATTATGTAATTTATGTTACGTCGAGTAAACGTAGAATCATGTTTGGACTTCTCGGGATTTTAACCTTCATCCATAATGTGCAGGTCAGAATGTATGTAGAGAGCAATAGGGTACTAACTACAGTGCTATGTTGCCACATTATTTGTGTAAAATGAAGGCTTTAGTGGATGAATGGGGCATGTCACATTTATGAGTTTCTCAGAATCACGCAATAAAACTTATTTTGAAAGAAAAATTTCCAAGGTGTGTTTAAACTTCACAATACTTGTAATATGTTCGTAGCATATGTAAAGCAAATCGTCATGATATATCACGCTGGATAAGATGTAAATTGCTTTTTTCTCAGAAGTTTACAAATGTAACATGCCACCGCCCACCAAACCCTTCAAATGTCATCGTACAGCATTTTGCGAGCAACATTTTCGTCTCTAATTTATCCCAGCATTCGCGTGGGGTTCTTGTTATGCATTTGTTTCTGGCCAGCTGCTGTATATTCCTCTGGTCGACGTGTGTTTCTCCGGTCGACACTGGGTGCGATGTATCGCAGGTAACAAGTCGTCGTATCTACCCCGCTCTGGCGGACCGCGGAATCGATATATCTAGGTGTGAAAAGTCGCGTCGTTGGAATCATCCCAGCGGAGCCCGGCGTGTTGTCGAAGGCGCACGGTCGACAACATTCCCCCGGTCGTTAATAACGAGCGGTGAGAGGCCAAAACACGCAGATTTATACTTGTCACTGGCGGCGGCTGCGAATCTCACCCTCTCCCCTTTTATTCCCCCCAACCCCAACTACCCCTTCAGTTTTCAGAATGGGCTTGGAGATCCTGGCACTCTTTAACATTTTTCACGAGCGGTGTCGCCTAGCCGGCCAATTGACTTGTGGGGGTGTCGCCAGGGCAGCTTCACCATAGAGTAACCAATACAGATAGAAAGGGAAAGTTCGCGTCAACGCCATTTATCTTCGCTGTTACTCGTATTTTGTAAACAGATCTACTGCAGACCACTAATCCGCCGCTACTGTAAATAACCGCGCGGGAGTTGCTGCCAATGTTGTTTTGCCACTTAAGTTAGATTAAAAAAATAAAATGTCACGTACATTATCAGGCACATGTAAGATTGATGGCTAATAAGTTTCCTGCGTGGTAGCCTAGTTTAAGCCTTCAGTTTCACATTATTGCTTTATGTGTCTTAATTTAAGCTGCATTATACAGACTTCTTTGTTTGTTATTTTCATGTGTTTCACTCAAGAATGTGGTTCAAGAAATTTTAGTGGTTTAATGTGGCAGTTGTTAGTTTTTACTGTCCACTTAAGGTTATACTTTTTTATTATCGTCGTAACAATGACTTCGGATGAAGGAGTCGCAAAATTTTTAAAATAACACATTTATTCAGAAACTACCATGAAACATAAAATAACGAAAATGTCCGGGAGGTTTTTACGAAGCTAGTACTGATCACTTATTTCATATTGCCCTTTGGTTTCTGTGTCCGCTGTCGCTGAAACAGAATGCGGGTTCGTAAAATTAATTTACATTCCTCCCTATAAACCACCGCCCTCTTTGGCTCTCACACCACCCTCCTAAGTGACGCGACATCACTTACACCCTCTTTTCCCCTTGTTTGTTCGTCATAGCCAAATCGTCGGGGAAAAAAATACTTGGGGAAAAAGTGTTTTATTTCCTAACGATGTCCGCTGAGAAACATTACAGTCCTACAGACTAGCCTCGGCTGATGTAATCCCTCTTGGGGTTGTCACACAGAGACAGAGATACGCTACGTATTTATTATCGCAGATCTTGTGCAGGGACTGAGCGAATATAGAGATAACTTCCTCGCCTGCTACATGTTAGTTTGTATTTCGTTCGACAATCTCCAGTGGCCTGAAAATTCACGTTTCCTTTTGGGCGCAATTCAAAATTCGAACAAGTGTGAGCTCGTATCAGTTGTCCCTTGATTTATTTTACACCGTTTGCTGGGCGCTGAACCAATAATAAAAAAGCAACTAAATGCAAACTCAACCGTGTGGTATCACTGTGTCGGCGAGCAGCCAATGAGCAGCTTATGTGTGTTTGAGTAAGCATGTATTCTTGGAAGGTAGACAAACTACATGTCAGAAAACACTCGAATTTTTCCGGCCTCTATCAATTTCCAGTTACAGGGATATTGTTTTTAAGTTCAAAGACCTAAGTGTTAGATTCCATAGTATTGTTCATTACAATGTAATTAGCTGTGTGTAGTATGGCTTGTGTCTCCAGTTAACAACCAGTTCGTTCCAGGCCAGGTATTCTGTCCACGGTCACATCCAGGTTTTTCATTGGTTGTAAGTTTTCCGGTGAGTTCTTATCAAACTCTGGTCTGTTTGCCATAGTAGACCTATACTTGAAATGCACACGCTTTTGGATTCTAGCTTGTCCTAAAATGAATTCGCCGTATTTTGCTTTCCCTATTAATACGAAAATGAAAATGTCACGTGTTCAATAACTCGCATTTTAGAATGAACTGTCCTATGCATACACAATCCCCGTTCATTCGTCCATTGCCTGCTGTACCAGTTAGTATAAAATGGTTTATTTTTTTTACTGTGTTGCTTTGATTCGACTGCCATCAAAGATGGACAAAGAAGTTGTGCGAGCCAGTAGCGAAGCATGGTCGTGTTCATGGTACTCGGCAGTGACTAGGGCCCGGTAGTTTTAGCGAAAAGATTTTTGCAACACTTTCAGTGTCTTACGTGCACACCTGCAGCTCAACTTCATGGCTATTGACAGAGTGTGTTTGTGCAGAGTTATTATTCATTTGACTGTGCCAATTAGTACATGGATAACTGTGACACAACACGTCTGTGATTTTCGGGTTTAGCCTCCAGAAGTCGTATGTTAGGCATCCAATAACTAACCACAAAGCGGAGATGCAGGTGTGCACGTATGACACTGAAACAAAGTGCTGTAAAAATCTTTTCGCGGAAACTACCTGGCCCTAGCAATGACTGTACATAGAGCCAATGATTTTTGGAGAAAATAATTTTGCAACAATTTGTTTCCATTCCCTTATGTGCGCATATTCTGTTATATTATATGCTCAGAGATGGAATGTTTTTAACTCAAATTCATAGATGTGTGGTGTTGCCATAACTTTTCTCTGATTGGCACAGTCAAATGAGCGTCGCCTCTGCTCTTATATATTCTGCCAATAATCACGTACCAGAGTTGCGGACGTGCACGTATTGCACTGAAACATATTGTTGCAAAAATCTTTTCACCTAAAACCACTGGCTCTAATTGTATACAACTGTGGGTAGTCTGTGGACATATTAGACTGGTATGGGTTGAGACAATTACCAGTAGCGTGCAAGACATCAAATAACACATCGGCTACAGCAAATCACTTTCATTGGTTGTATCAGACAGACACGTTCAGACCACGTGTCGACGTGAAAATTATTTTGCCCCAGTTCTTTTCAGTGTATTACGTTCACATCTGCAGCTCTGCTTCATGGTTTTTGGCGGCGTGACTTTGTGAAGTAATGGCTGTCAGTTGACTGTGCCAGTCACAACACTGCAATACCACACCACTGTGATTTGCGGGTATAACCCCGAGATACGTGAGCCGTAAAACATATAATCGCTGACCATGAAACAGAACTGCAGATGTGCACGTTGGCATTGAAACAAACTGGGACAAAATTCTTTTCGTGAAAAATTCGTGGCCCTACCTATGGCTAGAGATGATGGCTAGAGACATGAACTTTTCGCGAAAAGAAATTTTCCTCACTTTGTGTCAGTGACTTGTGTGCACGTCTGCAGACTTGCTTCACGGTCAGAGATTGGATGTTTTGACATTCGTGTGTCGTGGGGTTTTACACGCAAATCACAGACGTGTGGTGTTACAGTAACCTTATTGTGATTGGTACAGTCAAATGAGAAACGTTACAGTTCAAAGGCACGCTGCCAATATATATGAAGCAGAACTGCAGACGTGCACATAAGGCACTGGAACAAAGTGGGGCAAAATTCTTTTCGCGAAAAATTCATGTCTCTAATGATGGCTTATCGCGGGAAAACTTGGCTGTTTGCTGGGTTTCAACTCACGTCCAGCTTATGATAAGATTATTGGCTTTTGCTTGTTCGTGGAGCGGTTACCCTGTTTGACTAAGTCAATGAGAATCACGCAATTGTAATATTTGATGCCTATTATTGGTTTGCAGGCAGCTACGTTGTGCCAGACGTATATTTCCCAGTCATACATGTCACAAGAGACCACAGTGTTTGAAAGGGTTTGTTGGTACAAAACACTTTCGCGCCACGCCATCATCCCTACTTAAATCATAAAGTCCTGATACTGCTTCCCTTGGGACACGACAAGCCTCGACACTGGCAAAGTGATTGCTTTGAAGTGTCCACTCACATGCGGAAAAAAGGAGATACACTTCAGGTTGACAGCACGTTCCCAGAATTATAACATTTAGACGGGTCGGATGCCTGAAATACCTCACACCTGATTGCGATACGAAGCTAGCTCCTAAGGCGGAGCAGCGACGGAATGTGTCAGTAAAGAAAACTGGAACACCCGGCGAAACCGAATGCGTTTTCGAAAGCTCACGAGAGTAGGGTAAGTTCGACACAATTTCAGCCTAAAGTGTTCAAAATTTACCATTAATCCACGACAGGCCACTAAGCTACGAGTGTTACATTTATCAATAAATTAAAATACATTTCGAACACTTCCAATCAGTTTTTTTTTGCGTCAGGTCGTATTATTGTAGATTTTAGTAGGCACCATAGTATGACTGTTATGTGGCCTTTTAAGTGTAGCGTGATGTGCCTAGTGTATTTATTTTTATTTGCATTGCGCTTTACGTCTCGTCAACAGCGAGGTCATTAGAGACGGCTAGAAACAACTTCACACAATGACAGGTGCGGGGAGACGAGCCGGCCATGGCCTTATGCTAAGGCCATTCTCTTTCATTTATTTCAAACAGTTGCAAATAACTCGCATATTTTTTAATCAAATGCTTTGAAAAAAAATTTAAGACTGTGTGCAGTCATACGATACGTAATTGTGCCAGAGAGTTTATAAAAATAATGATTCGTTTGCTAAAAACAAATTATTTTACTTCATTTTGGCTTATTTTGACAACAAAATATGTAATATTTCAGGGGCAAAAATCTAAAAATCCGTTTATTGTATAGAAATAGAAAAATTCATATACAAACGATGATATACAGGTTGTGCAGCTGTAAGAATGAATTTTTGAAATATGTATTAATTTGCGTTAAAAAATATTTTCGAAGCCACAGCAAAACTAAAGAGCGGGGCCTTAAGGAACCACCCCAACATTCACGTGGAGCGATTTTGGGATACCGTGGGAAACCGTAACCAGGATGGCGGGAGCCGGGAATCGAACCCGGATCTTCCCGAATGTGTCTCCTACGTAATATCTTTGCGCACGTTACTCGGTGTGCGCGGAGTAGCTTAGCAGAATATATGCCTGGTACAAGTTTACGTTCACTGGCCTGCCAATTATCTATTAATGAATATGTTTTAATAACTACCAGAAATTTACAGTATTAAGTTATCACCTAACCCCTGATGTACAAATTCTCGATTTCAAGCTGTCATGTTTGTTTTAGAGTGAAAATCAGAATTTTTTCCGGGTCAACCAAAGTTCTGTAACATTTTCACGCTAAATTTGCATTACGTGTTAAGTGCAATTTGTAAACAGTGTTGGAAAAATAAAATATAGGCCTACTAATTATTTATGATACTATTTACAATTTTTTTTAAGCAGGTAATACACATTTACCTCGAAAATTAATTTTATATATATATATATATATATATATATATATATATATATATATAAAGAAAACTGGATTTTCACGTGTTTGATTTATATATATATATATATATATATATATATATATATATATATATATATATATAAAGAAAACTGGATTTTCACGTGTTTGATTTATACTCTAAAAATATGTAACAACCTGGAAACCAAGAGTTTGTGTGCCAGATATAGGTGGTTCAGGTTCAGGATAAAGTGAGCACTCAGAAAAGCCATGCTTAAGTTTCTATTTTCAGCCAGTTGGTATCTTCCCGCGTGAAACGGCTAACGTTGGGTAATGTCTAACCTCTCTCGACACGTCACTTAATGTTTTCGCGCGTAAGATATATTGTGCAGTTAGTAGGAGACTGTATCATTCGGCAAATTAAATTGTTAATATTTTAAAACACAAGTATATTGTTTTCAGTAGATTTTATTTCAGTATCGTTGTAGGTAAGTAAGAAAAAACAAGGAGCTATATTTGGTAATGCGCTGCCAACCATACAACTACGGTTAGTGATGAATGTTACATGTAATATCAGCTAGTAATATTTTTCAAGTGTTAAATTTTTAGTGTTCACTTTATCCAGAAGTGGCCTATATCAGGGGTGAAGTGGAAATTTTAAAGCTCGGTTACACGTGCTATTCTGGATTATTTTTTGGCTTTTATGAAATTCTGAGAAGAAAAATGTAGAATACGCGGTTATACAGAAAATTCTATTTGCCTTTTGTTACGGTACAAGAACAATAGTTAAACTTTTAACGTACATTGAGGCTGCAATCAGTAGAGTGCGGAAAATGTCGCGGCTTCAACGACCAGACGGCTGGTCTCCGTAGTCCTATGTTAACCCTGCCTTCAGCTACTTGTACGTTAGCTGCTGCTCCAGTGAGTTGCCAGTTGTACAAGAGACTAGGTAGGACGAGATTCTGTGCTTGTTTTCATGCAGTTCTGATATTGGTTCACAGTCCTCATGGAAGAGCGTCATTAACTGTCGTCCAATCGCGAATGTACTTGACGTGTACATGAGTTTGAAATCCAACCTCTTCTAAAATGGATTCGCTAAATTTCCGGGCTTCTAGCAATTAGTCAAACAAATTAAGAACATTAAAAAAATTTTGGACTTGGGCCTAATAACACGTGAAAGTCCCACTGCTGTGGCATGTAGTGTAGTGCAAAGTAAACTGAATTTGCTATATATTCGCAAATTTAAATTTTTCTTCTTAGAAAATATAGAAATAAAATAATCCAATACACCGAACGAATATATCCGAACCTTAACAAATGTGCGGTTGTTTTCAATTCACACATTTACAGAATCCATACCACTTTACTTGCAACAATACAACTTTTGTTGTGGTCAAATTAGGAATGACTGGCAAAGTAGCTTCGCCACAAATAGTTTTTTTATGTCGGAAGTATACATTGATGTCTACAAAAATTCTGTCGACAGTAAAATCTTTCGCTAGTAATATGTATGCTAAATAAATAAACAAATATTGTATGGGGAGTGAACCCAAGGCAAACATCACACGCCAAAGACACACTCCTGAACTCGGAGCCCGTAGGTACTTCACGTTTCCCACATGTGAACAATCTGTTTTGACCTCGTCGGGAATCGAACTCGTATCGCCGTGGTGTAACGTGAGTTGTCTGACCACATCGCCGTGGTTCTGCTGGGTGAAGCATTTTTGGAACAGGTTTTACGTACAATACATTATTTTACTAGCTGCAAAGATAGTTGTATTGCCCTCAATTGAAACTTTTAATTTTTTAGCTTACAATTCATATTTTTTGACGCTAAGCAAGTTGTCTTTAATTCAAGCTAAACAGTCTCAAAGAAATGTTTTTGCGTATACACTTTTTGTAAATAACTTTAGAAACATTTTCTTTGTTACAACACAAATATTCTTGTGGTAAAGAATACTTTTGTTTAAATATTGCAAAATAGTTTTGCCTCAAAGAAAGTTTTCTTTAAAAAAATTTTCAGTGGCAGCACACATTGTTTTGCATAAATAATATATTAGTTTTAAGAAAAAATATTTACATATTTTTAACACGAGCTGCGTGTTGAGATCTTCACTCTAAAAATAGTTTGTAAATTTACCAGACGTTCGTATAGGAACGCTAAGAAAGTAGGAATGGTACAATTGTTTCCCAGACATCCATGATAGCACTCCTAAACCTTTTTATAAAACAGTCAAATGTATACTGAAGATACCAGACTTGTACTGTAACACCTGTAAAAGTTTGTATATTCACAAGACGAAGTATGGTAACTGTACCATACTGCGTCTGGGATAATAACCTCCTAAACATTCAAGGAAGTTTTTTTACAGTAATAAACTATAAGAGATTTCGACGCCAGCGATTGTTCCTAAGAAAAGCGTTTCTCGAGAAAATGTTTTGCTTAAAAATTGGCAATAACTATTGTCTAGGATTGCGGTGTTTTATTTTTTAAATTGACTTTGAGAAAACTACAATTTCAAATCAATTAGTTTAGCGCTGAATTATATCTCATGCCCTCTTTAGGAAACACGTGGGCTAAAGCTGAAAACTTTTTTTATTTGATTGACGCTATATGTCTATGTTTTATGTAAAATGTTCATAATTGTGTTTTAAGGAAAATGTTTCAGCAGTTGATCTTTATCACATTTACATTGATGCAAAGTAACAGAACGGTGAAAAATGCTAAACAGTCCAGAAAAGAAAGTACCGCTTGAATTGTGTTAAAAGTGTATACGTATTAGTTGTTAGGTCAGGTGAAGCCGTAAGAACGGCACAGCAAGGACGTCACGCTTACCTCTAGCCTCTCTGCTCGAGTCACTGAATTAGCCTCTGAGACATCCAGTGGTGACCCTTTTATTATATGGCGTAATAAAGGAACATGTTACAACGACTATACATTTTTAAATATTCTGCACAAAGATTTTGCCTACCTATGGACCACAAAACACTCATTTCGCCATTTTCGTCAGCTAAAAAGTAAACTTCAGACATACATGGAGGACCGTACATGGGTATATTCGCGTGAAACTTTCTTTATTGAGTTCTATTCTTAAGCAACACCACTTATGTACGTTTAGCAGTTTTCGACTTATCTTGTAACGACCGAAGCTCTATGCACACTGATCGGCGGCCTAGGTAGGCGGCCACCTTAAGAGCGCGTGGTAGATAAATAAACGCTGAAAATTCAATTTATTTCTGCGTTTTTTTCGAAGCCAATATGGATATAATACTCGGTGACAATCCTAGATAATGGTATTTGCCAACTTTGAGTAAATATTAATCCAAAATTACTTATTCATTACACGCGATCTCGTGCGTGGCAGTTAAATGCACGAGGTTCCGGCGTCAGAGATTTGCCTCAGAACTTCGTAACGCTGGGAACAGTTTTGTTTAAAACGTTGGCTAAAACTATTGTCTAGGATTGTTATTGTTTGATTTTCGCAAATTGGCTTCAAGAAACGTACAGTTATAGATTAATGCTTTTAACGTTGAATTATGTGCCATGACCTCTTAAGGGTGTGGGAAATAGTAAGTTTATATTTGTATGGAATAGTAATAGTTTTATAGACGTCACTAGGGAGTACATTTTCCTCTTACAAAATAATAAGCTCAACCAGTTTTTCCATAATGGCACTTCAAATTCAAAATTTGCACGTTTCTAGTGCTTAAAAAAGCTGCAGAAACCAATGGACATAAATAAATTTTAATATTCATGCGTACTGTTTGTCGTGTTTTAAAATCCATTACATTTTTTTTATTTCTGAATTTTTCAATTTTTTGCCACTTTTATCGATTTTTTTTTTGTCTGCCTGCAAACGGAGTGCGATACGCTGACTCTCCGGTACCTTTCTCATACGATATTTATTACTTACATTGCTATATTCATATAAACAATTGGCGGGTTAAGAAACAAATCAGTCCTTCAAACCGTGAATAGCCTTTAACGTGCACTTGAGTTATTTTGTTTGCAGGCTACGAATTGAAGAAAATGTATTTTTGAAAATGTTTCCTTTTCGCAACGAAAACCGTTTTGCGTGAAAATCACGCCCTGAAGTTGAAAGAGAGATCTACAGAGTGGTTGGTCGACAGAGCCACTTATTTTTTGGAGAAAAGAATTTTTGTAGTAACATGTTTCAATGCTTGATGTGCACATGTGCAGTTCTGCTTCGTGGTCAGTGATCGGTAGAGCCAGTGATTTTTGGTAAAAAGAATCCTGCAACAATTTGTTTCAATGCCTTATGTGAACATCTGTTTCTCAGCTTCATGATCAGTGATTGGACGTTTTTAATGTTCGGCGTCTCGGGGTCATACCCGCAAGTCACGGACGTGTGGTGTCGCGGTGACATTGTTCTGGTTGGTGCAGTGAAATAAATCACGCCTCTTTCCAATTATATTTTACCAATAACTACGAAGTGGTAGTGCGGATGAGCACGTAAGGCATTGAAACAAGTTGTTGCAGAATTCTTTTAACCAAAAATCGTTGGCTCTAGTGATCGGGTGTTTTTGGGTTCTACCAGCAAATCACAGACGTGTGTTGTCGTAGTTAACCTTGTTGTGATTGGCAAAGTTTAAAGAGCTACTACGCTGCCAATAACCACGAAGCAAAGCTGCAGATGTGTACATGACGCATTGAAAGCAGTTGGTGAAAAATTATGTTCACCAATAATCAGTGGATATATTCTTTGATCCTCACGTTTAGACGCCGTCCTTCCAACGCGTTTGTTCGCGAAATGCTTGACAGTGGCTTGGCGTAAGTGTGTTGAAAGGTAAGCTGTACTTCTCGACGTTTGTACAAATTCGAGCCTTGTCTATTAGAAGTGGCATCATTTAAGGTGGTTGGAGCGCCAAAGCAGTGAATTTTCACAATTTTCGACATAACTTTTTCCCTTCGTTTATTATCGAAAATCAAGGTTCGACAATCCGGAAATGATACTTTTGTACAACTTATTACATTACTACATAGTCACAGACTGTGTTTTTTTTTTTTTGGAGCAGTGATGGCAGATAGGAAAAAGATAACATTTTTTTTTCTATCTGCCATCAGTGCTCCGAAAAAAAAAAAGAAAGTCTGTGACTGTCTAAAAAAGTAAGAAGGTGTACAAAAGTGTAATCTACAGATTGTCGAGCCTTGATTTTCTCTAATAAGCTAGGGGGAAAAGTTATGTCGAAAATTGTGAAAATTCACTGCTGTGGCGTTCAATCCCCCTTAAGTGTCTTGCCACTACTGATAGTTGGACACCTGAAAATTTCGTGTTTCATTTCAGACATAAGCTATGATTCCAGCATCTCTAAGTTCGTGCTACTTTCACAAATGACAGTTGACTTATTTGACACCGCCTTGAAGTCCACTAACCAATAATAAAAATGTAACTAATTGCGGGCCCATTTCACTGTGTCAGCGAGCAGTCAACAATCAGCTGCTGTCTTCTTGAGTACACATATATTCTTGGAGGCTAAAGGTCAATGAATTCGTGAATATTTTCGGACTCTATAGCCAACTCGCTCACACCACTGATGCCTGGCATGTAACGTGCTGGTCCATTGCTGTGATTGGCCATCCACGTCGAGTGGGAGGAGCGAGCTAGCACAACTGTCGAGGGCGAGAATATGCTGCGTAACGTGATAATAAAGGTGTTTTATTTTACTACGAGGATCTGCACCGCTGCGTCCGTGCTTCGGGGGAATTGTTTGCCGCGGTCCGTTTGCCAATACTTGGGTTTCCATAACAAGCGGCCGTGTTGACCCGAGTGTAATGAGATTGCGGTCGCGATATCTACACAACTGTGAAATTTCAGTGCGCGTGTGCGGAACGTAACTGGCGCCACACACAGTAACAAAAGCTTCGTGACGAGTTGACGCAGCAAATATTTGCCGCTGAAATGTGTAAGTTGCGCTGCTGTGGTCGCTTGACGGTTCACTATTTCCCCGCGTCGTGGTTGAGTTGTGTGTAACTCGTGTACACGCGTTATATTATGCTACCCTGACGCGAGCGACATGCAAGCTATCCAGCGATTGTCGGACTTTGTGTTTGACTTCATAGTTCGGCATGTAACAACAAGACACAATGGAAAATCGCGAAAATAGTCCAAGTCAGCCTAGTCATCAATAAACAGAAACGTCTAGGGACCGGTGATTTTCGCGACAGTATTTTTGCACCACTTTGTTTCATTGCCTCACGTGCACACCTGCAGCTCTGCTTCGTGGTCTGTGATTGGATGTTTTTAACAGTGCGAGTCTTGTAGTTCTACCCGCTAATCACAGACACATGGAGCCGCATTAACCTTGTTCTGATTGGCGCAGTCAAGTGAGCGACGCTTCTGCACTAAGCCACGATGCCAATAACCACGAAGCAGAGTTGCAGGTTGTTGTAAAGTTGTTATTTTACTTATATGTTTTACGTATGTTTTGTAGTGGTTGGGTGGCTGTAGTCAGAGGTGGGCACTTTATGCTGAAACTAGTAATGTAGTAAGTTAAGGGTGAGGGTTACGGTTAAATGAAATATGTTAATATAATTACGGTGGCTTTACTCTGCATAGTTTAGTTACAATATACTACACGGTTGTACTACATAATTTAGTTAGGAGGGGAGCGGTTGTTTAAATATTTACGTTGTTCCACTCTATGATGGGTGACCCTTTGGACACCTTAGACCTCACCGTTAGCATGATGCCGGAGGCTGATGATGATTGTGTCGACTATCGACGGACGGCGGCACGTCTTGGGTCTCGACCCAGGACCATCCTGGCTATGTGGTGACGGCTGGAAGGCTTGAAGGAGACAGACCCAGATTCCCCCGATACATTACATTATATTGTCACACTTCAGTGCAGGTGGGGTAAATCGCTGAGGCCCTCGTCTTGTGCAACTACCTACCTCATTGCACTGCCGTCGTCGCTAGCCCGTCCTCCAGGCGAGGCTCTTGGTAATTGGAACAAGGTGTGCACGTAAGGCGTTGAATCAAGTTGGGGCAAAAAAATTTTCGCGAAATTCACCGGTCCCTAGTAATGCCTAGAGATGATGGTTTGTCGCGGGAAAACTTGAATGTTTGCTAGGTTTCAGCATACGTTCAGCTTACTAAAAGATTACTAGCTTTCACTTATACGTATAGATGTTGCCCTATTTGACTGAGCCTATAAGAATTCCGATATTGTAATATTTTACGCCTGCTATTGGTCAGCAGACAGCTACGTTGTGTCAGACGTACATCAGCCAATCATACATGCTGCAAGAAACTACAGCATTTTCAAGGGCATGTTGGCACAAAAAGTTTTCGCAATATATCGCCATCTTTAGTAATGCCTTTATCCTTTTTTTATAAGATTATTCCATTTATGACTGGGTCTGTTGAAGTTGCGGTTCCTCAAGTAAACGATAGTCGATATCGGTACGATACTTTCAGTGTTATACACGACACGTTGGAACCTAATAAACAATCGATTTTTCCCTCTAGTTTCACTGTCTCTAGATATCTGTGGCGGTGGAAGGTATTCTTGTAATGTGGCCAAGATCGTTGACAGAAACTTATTTCAGAGTTTTTTATATATCGACTTATTAAAGCGGGGGGGGGGGTGTCCTCTCCCGAGAAAATTTTGATTTTATTGTCCAAATTGGTGCTGTTTTAGTGGTTTTCGAGTCTAATTATGGAATATACAGCTGACCGAATCTGTAGTAAGTATTAATTTTTCTAAGAAAATTACAAATGAACTTTAAAAAGTCACTAAGTCAATGCGTAACACTAATAAATTGTGTTGCAATTTCTTGTTAACTACTTTCTTTTGTTGAATATAGACATTGAAACTTAGAGTGGATACAGATGCCTATACTGTCCCTCCCCTCTGTTCTAGGGGACGGACAGTGTCCCCCTGTCACTCCCCTCCGACCGGCTCTGTTAGATGTAACAGTTGTACGGAGTTAAGCAGGATGAAACTAAGCCACATAGTAATTAATTTTGATAAAATCATGCCAAGTAGAAGGTGAAAGTCAGAAATATATTCTAAAAAATAACAAATATTATATCATAAAAATAGTAAGATCCCTGAAAAAGCTGTTTATACAATGTTTCAGCGTTCTGTGTGTTAGTTCCAATCTGCTTAACTCCTTACAATTTTGGTATTGTCACCTTCGACATACATAACCATCCCAAGTTCACTTAATTGCCTATTTACACACGTTACGTGGATAATTTGAGAATTTATATATGTTCCAGGTGCGCTGTATATGTATATATATATATATATACACACACACACACATACATGTATAACGTGAGAATAAAGGCAGACGACAGTGACCTGAGATTAAATTTCATATTTATGTGTTATGTGTACATAATGAGCAAATGTTGTAAAATGTACTTAAATTTTACTTTTGGTAACACGATTTTTTTATCAAAGATAGCATTAATATGAGTCTTATAGTATGGGGAATCCTAAAAACAAGCGTCCGCTGATTTGCTATTTCACTGCGTTTAAATTTAATTTTTACGAGGAATGTACAACATGTTTATCCATGTTCTTATGTCTTAGATTTAATAAAATATTTTTTATCTAAGCTGAAAAGGAAATAAATAAAGGGAGTTCTGATCAGGTGAACGCGTTGGCCACGTACTAGCGTCTTTTCATATCTACCTTTGCGAGTACATGCCGTCAACTTCGCAAGTACCAGTTACAAATTGGGTTGGGCCTCGCCATGTTGCAACCACATATGTGGACGTATAACTAGGGACAGGAAGTTTCGCGAAAAATTGTCTTGCACCACTTTGTTTCAGTGTCTTACGTGCGCACTTGCAGTTCCGCTCCGTGGTCATTGATTGGATGTTTTAACTCCCGGCGACTTGGGGTTCTGTCCGTAAATCATAGACGTGTGTTGTTGCTGGTAACCTTTTTTTTAGATTGACGTAGTCAAATTAAAACTACTCAGGAGAAATACACACAGCCAATTACCACGAAATAGAACTACATATATGTGTATGTAAGGCACTGAAACAAAGATGAACAAAAATCTTTTAATGGAAACTTCCTGCCCGTACGTATAACAAGTAGAATATCCTCTTTAACAGCTCGGGTAGTGCGTCTCTCAGAAATATCCTGTGCGGAAGAAGATATTGTCCAATAAGGTGGTCGTCGACAATGAATGGCCGCCTATAATTTACTGAAAATTACTGTTGATGCGCCTTCGTATATTCATTAAGTACTTTTAGTTCCACCATTCTCTACCTCCTCCACCGCATTTCAAAGTTCGACTAATAACGATAGCATTGTACATTTATGTATAATAATGTTATCGTTATATATATATAGGGGTTGTCCCTGAATATCGTTTAAAGCTTTTGGGCACGTTGTAGGGGATGCGAGGACGAGTAAATTGCGTAGAAATAGTTACAAATCGCATGCAGCGATGTTATATAATGCCGAGCTAACGGCCTGGGCAGCAGCGGAGGCGTATCGATCGGATCGCTCCAAGGAGACTTCGATTCGATGTCCGATCAGTAGAGCCCACGATTTTTGGTGAAAAGAATTCTGCAACAATTTGTTTCAATGCCTCATGTGCACATATGCAGCTCTGCTTCGTGGTCAGTGATTGGCTGATGTAAATTCTCAGCGTCTCGGGGTTCTACCCGCAAATCACAGACGTGTGGTGTCGCAGTAACCTTGTCCCTGCTGGCACTAGTCAAATGAGCCACGCCTACATTCTGCCAATACTCAAGAAGCAGAGCTGCATTTGTTCACACAAGGTATTGAAACAAACTGTTGCAGAATTCTTTTCACCAAAAATCGTGGGCTCTACCGATCAGGGTCAATCCCAGGATTTCACATATGAGACTCGTATGTGGTGATGCAGAAGATAGCGGTATATCATCGGGGACTACAGTTTCCTCTGTCCTTTCAATCCGGGCCAGCTCAATAATCTCCTCAGTCATCCTTATGCGCAATTGTTGCTATTTCAGTGCTGTTTCAACGCGACCCTCAAAGACTACAAATGGTGCGTTAATTTACGGGTACTTCCCAGCCTCTGCGACTCCAAGTGTACTGTATCATTTTACTCATCTTCGCGTGTCCTCTACAGTGTGACGAAGAGCCTTAAACGTTATTCAGAGACATCCTTATATATATATATATAATATTATATATACACACACATGTACAATATCATGTACTGCTGCAAGGAAATAATCACTAAATGAAAATATTGTTCAACAAATAAATATAGAAATAAACGTAGCGTTGCCTAGCGTGGATTCGGGTCTCTTGTATACATGGAATTAAGTACATACAAGCAACGACCGCCATACAGTGTTATAGGTCAGGACGACGTAGCTGTTGTCGGCAACACTGCTTGTCAGGCAAATGTACCAGTCACTAAATGAAATTTATCTTTCCGTGTGGCGATAGATCTGACGTCGTTATTCGTATCATGAACAGAGAGCGGTTCGAGCGCACTGCGCCATGTCTTTGGCTCTTTTTTTCTGCAAGGTTGTCAAGTGGAAGCCAACTCAAATGTATTAGTGTGTGGTTTATTTATGTTTAATATTGATGGCATTCTTATATTAGTCTACCTTTTAGAAACTTTCAAAGTAGAATTCTGATTAATAACTTTGGACGGTTCCAGATCCAATTACAAATTTAGCATATAATTGTTTGTCTCTTCAGAAGTTCTATATGTACATTTCTTACGCTCTAACGAAGTTAAATGTTCAGGTATGATAACTAAACTAGAATAATAATGAAAAAAATGCATTAATCCAACAGGGCCAAACTACTTCCTCATAATAATTTTGCACTCTCGCAAATATCTGCAAAGTTTTCCCGCGCAAGCCAAATTTAATTGCTGGAAACCTGACGTGTAAAGGCTCATAGCTTACCCACATGACTGAAGAATCTGGAAAAATGTCTACGACCGCGTGGCACGGAAGCCAACGAGATCACACGTCCCTAGCAACCTGCACACACACACACCCACACACACACACACACACAGGAATCTTTAATTAAACGTGGAGCAAGAAGAATGCGTGCTGGGTGTGACCGCGACAAAGCAACGATGTGTTTATTACGCGTCGCGACGAAGCAAGGAAAGAGCAGCAGGAGACCTGGCATTATGAACGGCGTGTTGTAGAGCAAACTGCACATAGCTGCGCTTCTTTGTACGGTGTAAGTAGCGGCCGGCTAGCCGCGCCTGGGAGGTATGCAGACCCGGCATTCCGGCCCGTGATTCACGGTGCCTAGGTGGAGGGGAGAACAGCCTTTATCCGTACCCGGCACAAAGGGGCTGACTGACCGCCCCCGACCAGCTTTGTTTCCCCGAGGTGTGAGCTGTCCAACTTCGCCCGCGTGAAAAACTACCCCCTTCCTCCCGACCTCTCCCACTGGCATTTATCGCGCCTGCAGAGACAAAGCCGCACCTTATTGCACACCCCTTACCATGTCCGCTGACACCTACCCCCTGCCAAAACCCGCTTGTTCCGTTGTTCCAGGTGCGAGACGCCCGTCGCATCACCCACTGCGGACGTTCTTCAGTCTCTGTATACGCCTATAAACATACATTTTTATACACTCGATTACGTATACGTAATTTCAAACAGCGAATAATCGAAAACATGTTATTAAATATTCGTACCATTTATTAAAATGCAATTGTTAAAGCTGTAAACTTTTGAAGTCCTGGTTATTTTTTTCCCGTTCAGCCAATTTGTACTTTGCTGCCAGTTTTTGGTACATATTACCCTAAGTAATATTCTAAGTGTATGGAGTGTATTGTACTCAAAATGAAAATTCTAAGGCCACAGTGTAATACTATTTTTTAATTCTAGACACGGTGATCTTCAGAAGTTCTCATTTTCCGGGGAGTGCCTGTGTTTCCACAAATAAAGTGTTATGGACCCTGATAGAATTTCTCGAGTAAAAAAAAGGAATAATACGAAAATACTGCATGCTAGTTTTGGTGGCTTGCGATGTCTGTCCGCGCGCCAGCTCTGAGTCCCTGGCGGGTATGTGTTTTCTGCCCGTAAATATATAAATAACACGAGGCCCAATAACATGCGACGCACATGCTAGCCGTAGAAACGTCGTAAGTTAGGACGTCTTTGATACTGTGTTACTGTAGCGTACATGACGTTTACGAAGAAAAATACATACACGCCAGGGACTGAGAGCTGGCGCGCGGACAGTAGGTGTTATAATGCATTACATACGACTGTCAGCGGCAACTTTAGCGCTCCATTGGTTTCATACCTCACGTGAACAAACGTAGCAGGGAGCCACGTTAAAGTACAAGTGCAAATATATTTTTTTACTTAGTTTCAATGGTTTTTCTCTGTTTTGTGACTTTACATCAATAGAAATGTTATAACGAAAACGCTATCAAACATAGTTATGAACGCTTTAACACTGTATATTTTGCAGTGAAAATTAAAAAAATAATAATAATGATTAGTCACTACCACATACACTGGCTCAGGGTTTCTTAAGTCAGAGCAAACCCATAACGAAATTCTTCAAAATCAGATAAATCGCTCGCGTTCCAAAAGTGTTTAATGTTTGGATACTTTCACTTAGAATTTTACTATAAAGTATACTACACGCAAATCCCTTTATGAATTTCCAACAAACGTTTTTGTCGTGTACTATCATCTTCAACATTAACTTTAAAGATGCAAATCATAATCGAATTTGGCTCAATTTCGACATTTGTATTGTAAAGTGTTAAAAATGTAAGTTAGTGTTAAATTGGTTAGTATTTGTTTAAATATGTAGCCCCATGTTTACAGCGTTCTTACATTAGTACTCAACGAAATATCACGAAAAACATTGGAAACAGTTTTTGACAACTTAAACGCCCTGAAGGGTGTCATACATTGCTAAACATTATTGCAACGTATTTTTTAAAAATTAAGAACGGTAGTTATGAGAGCCCTGAGTTTGTTGCGAAAGAATTTTGAACCAGTTGTTTGCTGTAATTCGAAAAGTAACGCCTGGATTCGCAACAGACAACACTAGAAGCGTGTGTTGCCTTTTCAGCATGCTGTCCACAAATAAAATTCTCGAGCTGCCGCTTAAAGTACCATAGAACTGCGTGGCAGTTTAGTGTGCTGCGAGTAGAGACGATGTGGTTCTTTGCTATGCGGGGCAGTCTTTTCTTTAAAAGATTCCGTGTTTCTGAGCCTCAAACCTGGAAAATTACGTGCGGTACATGGGCTTCATAACGAATGATTATAAGAGTGTTTTCCAAAATGTGTTATGTTTAAATCTGTTTTAATAAGTCCATATATGCATAGTAGAAATCGGGTGATATAGACAGCTTAGCCTACACTACTCCCTCAAACTTCAGCCAGACCAGCCGGCAATCACACACTAGTCGATGCAATCACGACGCCCTTGAAGAACACGCTCCAGGGCGATTATCGAAGCGATTCTCGCACCTAGAACTTTCGTGGTTGGTTCTATTCATCGTCAAGCTGGGAAAATGATCTAGGTGCGGCCATTGTGGCTATACTTTATAGTTCATAGTGGTTGTACGGGCAGTGATTGTTTGGCGTTTTAGCTTTGCCAGTGGACTATCTGAGAAGAGATTTCGGAGATTAGGGACGACGAAAGCGGCAAGGAGCGATGACGGAGCAACGCCACGAATGGCGGCAGTGAAGCGAATAGAGTGTACGGCTGTGTAAGAGTCGATGAAAGTGTTGTTGATGCAGTGGCTTGTTGGGACGGAGGAGAAGGTTAGACTTCCAGGGTTGACTATTGCTGGAATTTAGGGGACAATTTGCATTGTAAGAATACTAGATATTAGGAATGTCAAATATAAATATCAGCTGTAAATAATAACTTATGCAATTGTGAATTTACTGTCCAGAAAGTGTAATATTTTGTACTAAATTATTTCGATATGGTTTGTAATACGTTATGGAATGTTACTTAATCATTTTTTATTACGTCTTTCATCCCGATTGAACCTGGTTGAGTCCAGGATCAATAAACCTTTAACACTACGTTTAAAACCATTTTATATCTGTCACTGTCCAATTTTACGGACGTCTTACTGGATTTCCAGCTCTTCTGTTAAATTTTTTACTACGTATAATTTTCAATTTTGGAATCATATAACTTAAAGAATTTTGACCGTTGGCTTTCGTAATAGCATTCTAAGATGAAATATGAAAATTGAGAATTTTCACAAGAGTAACAATAACATCAGGATAGAAAAACACCTACTAGGCCTACAAGAAAATTAAAAGAGACTTCACAGGTTCTTTGAAAAAACTACTTGTATTGTTTTAGACACAGTTAAGTTTACTAGCACTTCCGCCGTACTTAAATTGTGCCGAGCATACAACGTAACTTGTTAAATTACTAAATAGCAAAGACAATTTTACGTTTATATTTGTTCGTATCATTGATACAGTGTGTAGTTATATTCTGTATTTTCGAGTAATGTTAAGTGAAAAGAATTTTTTTTATATTTTTTACTATCCCTTGCAAAAACTAACTCTCCTGCGATAAGGCCACGGATTCCTATATATGCTGTCTTCGTGAGTTTGATTTTTAAATCGTGAAAGTGAGAAGATATCGTAAAACGGTTACATAAAAATTTTAAAAACTGTTCGTACTATGTAGCGTAATTTTTTTCAAAACATAAGTGTATATAATTTTGGCTAATTATCTACTCAATTAAATTTCCTAGATGTCAATAATTAGCCAAAACTATGAAACTTATGTTCGGAAAAAATTAGGCTACATAGTACAAACAATTTCCAACATTTCTATTTTAACGGTTTTGCAGTATCGGCTCCCTTTCAGGACTTAAAAATTTATAACTTACTATAATATCGTAAATAGGTACTCGTGGCCTTAAAGACATGCTCTGTTTCTATTGTTTTTGCGATACTCTTATTTTATGCTTTTACGAGAGCAGATATCACAAAACTGTTTGGCAGTATTGTTTAAAATGTTATTCGACGCAATAGCTAATTTTTCTCAAGACAAGTTACTCCATGCTTTTGACTAATAAATCATGTAGTTACGTATTTAGCAAATCCACAGTATTTACTGTCTTCAAAAAAATACCTAACATGGTAAAAACCATTTCTAACAAAATTGCCAAACAAATTTTTGATATCTGCTCTCGTGTAGGCTTTAAAAAGAACTACCGCGAAAACATTACAAACCGGCGAGCATTGCTTTAGTTATAATTAGACAGTTCACAGAGACAAATATTTCAAGACGAGCTTATTGAAAACTGTATCATCTTTCGTGGAAACGTACACAAATGTATTACATTTTTACGAGGTTTCAAAAATGAATAATGTGCGAATTAATTGACCAGCAGGTTAGACTCCACCATCCTTTGTATACTCAACCATCGACAGTTTGTCAATAGCTGCTACTCACTGAAACAACATACAGTGATTTTTTTATGAATATCCTCTAGCTTTTCGCCCACGGCCAATAGCAAGAATCAATATTAGAAACGGGATTCAGTAACTAGAACCAATATCCGTTAACAAGACTCTCAAATACATTCTAGAAACTTCCAGAACATCACAAACGCGTAACGTGCCGAATTACCGACACATGATCCAAGAAACCGAACCGCTTACGGGGGTGGCTATTGAAGAACTTGCAGACAATGAAAGAACAGACGAGGCTTGAGTGCGCACAGTGCAAGGATTCCAACATGGCCGTCACTGGACTCGCGAAATGTCCCTTTCCCTAGTGGTATTAGAGATTGTATTCAGTAGCCTACTTGGTGCCATATATGTGCAAGTCATATCGGATTTAACAGTCGTGACTGGCGTCGATTTGTTTCGAAGGCGATTCCTGAGATGCTCTTAATGAGTCATTTCCAACAGAAATTATTCTGCCTGAAGAAAGGACCAAATACAACTTCTAGAAATGACGTTAGTGTTTTTTTTATTTTTCGTAACAGGGAAACCATACTTCGTCCATCTGCACTGACGATGTAATGTCGTCAACTTTTTTAATTGCTTTATATGCCTATTGTTTTATTGCACGAACCCCCAACTCATCCAGTTAAATATTCAACGGTTTAATTCATACTCCATAACTTAGAACCGGAAAAATTCGCGTTTTCTTTTGGACGCAAGCGAGAATTCAAACAACTATAAGTTCGTGTCACTTTGTCAATTGTCTGTTGCGTTATTTGATTCCTCCTGGAGAGTGTTGCGCCAGTAATAAAGAAGGAAGGAAGTGGAAGCCGTGTCAGTGCGCCGCTGTTGTCTGCTTCAGTACGTAGATATTCTTGTAGGCTAGCCCATGCGTCGTTAAACCCCCGAATATTTCCCATATCCATAACTACCTTCTTTTTTTACATCTGCTGGCAAGTGATGACCTTGGCTTGTTTTCGACGCATGTGCTTGTCATTCTTCTGATTTTCTGTCAAAGTACATGTTCTTCGATGAGGTTAGTATAGAATTTTTTTTTTTTTATTTAACGTCAATACAAGTGAATTGAATGTCCTGAACGAGTAAAGTGCAAGTGAATATTTTAACGTAAATTAAATGACGAAGACTTAACCTTATTAAAACATAACCAACCCGGGCGTTCGAGTTGGACAACACACTTAAAAACTAGGCCAAAGAAAATGTACCCTAAATTTCTTTTTTCACCACCCCATTGTAAGTGCGACAACAATGTGTTCGGGCGCAAATAAATGTGAATTGGTTTTAAATATTAAACTTGAAACTGTTACATGCGTAATATTGCGATTTAAAATGCACGAAGCCGTCACTGTCTAGGCGTACGGTTAGAGTCAAATAATGAAAGAAAACGGTGTTACAGCTTGTGACTTCGTGTGAATTATTTTTATGGAGGAAAATATTTTTTTTAAATAGTTATCGCCGTGGTTAACTTTAAACTACATTAAGTATTACAAAAAAAATATTCAGTAGTATTTATACACTGCAATAAAACACATAGTTAAAAATGTTAATATGAATTTGTATCATAAAATTGTCTAGTTTTCTATATTTTGTTTATTAAATCTTCATTCTTGAAATTCAACTAATTGGATTCGTTTTCTGCAACGAAGATACATTAAATATGTCCTAAATACTTAACATGACATCTTATTCGTTCCAAATGTGTTGCCAACATTACTGTCAGAAAAATCTCAGTACGTTTTTGCACGCGTCTGGCTGCAATATCCCCTTACACGCAAACGTTATTTCATAGACACGTGTACAAAATTGTATATCAGTTTACAATAATTTTACATTACATGTAACTACAAACACACTATCTTCACAAAGTCATAACTACTAACTTGACATAATCTGTCAAGGTTCCAATTATTTTTACACAACTGTTATTGCATTTACGTCATACACCTTTCTACTTTGCAAAAGGGCTTGAAAGGTCTCGAAAATAGTGGGTTTTATGCTAAGCAGAAGGACAGTTTTTACACATTTAGTAATGTGATGTGTATTGATTGGATAAAAACAAAGTAGTCATGACAGTGAAAAAAAAAACACACGATTAGGTAGGTCAATTGTGTCGTTTGTTACAATAAAGACGACATAATTTAAATAACTTGTTGGAAAATGCAACACTTTATATAGGAAAAACCTGCCCTATGTCGTGATACTAAGTCTTCAAATTTCAGTAACAGAAATATACTAAACATTTTAGTTGTTTTCTTATAAGATACCTGTACCGAATATGGCCCGCTTAAGGTTCAAAAATCATGTGTGTCTAAGTCATTAATAATACTACTAATATAACACATGGATGATGAAAGACATATATATGGAAGGTGTATATTCATACTGGAGACTAGTGTGTATCGATCCCACATCTATCTCGGCATTACCACACAATGGCGACTAGTGGGCCTTATTGAGAATTAGGAGATAAACGGCACAGGTACCTTATTTGATACATTGGTCACTTCTGCGTAAACTACATATGCCTGCTCTCTGTTGGTAACCTAGTGAACTTGGTGCAAAGATCCTTCCCAATGTTGTGATCCCCGCAAATTGGTTTGTCACGATATTATGGTACATCACGATATATGGTACGTTTACCCTCAACTTTACATATCGTATATTTTATCAATTCCGAAAACCATATTTTAATGTAACATATATTACAAATGTGGCAGCATACTAAAACTCCTTGCTAAAATTGTTCCGTCAGCAGTTACATTTCTATGCAACTGTTCTTGGAGAATTGAAAAGGTGCCAAGCTAGTCTGGAATCATCGACTGGAACGGAATGTCGGCATTATGTCTGTATGCTGGGGTCCGACTCGATGCCATGATTTCTAACTGCGGGTGTTAGGCACATCTGCGCTGCCCGTTACGTATTCTTCGAAGCTCTCTTTAAAGCGCAAAGCACGTTGCTAGGGGTAGTAAAAATCTGGTAGCTTCATTCGGATCTCAGGTGTTTCAAACATCTGTTCGTGAAGGCGTTAGAACCGGCACCTCCTTCGCAGCACGACACAGAATATGTGAGCAAATGCTACGTGACTAATCGGCAGAAAAAAATTAACAGGAATACAGGCAGGATTCACATTTCACGTAAAAAAAAATAAAAAGAAACTTTCAGATTTAAGCGTACTGACGCGTGAAATAAGTTGCGTAATTGGGGAAATAAACGTTTAAACAGTATCACACATATTATAGTTGTAACTGTAAACGGGGGTTATGTGTGACAGGTGAGGGTGACTTTATACCATGTAAAGTTTTTTGTTGTGATAGTCTAGTATAAAAATTTTACTTTTTAGTATATGGTTTAAGTATATAGTTTATATTACTCAAATATAATTATTTATTTCTTGCACAAATAACCTAAAAATAGGACATTTTAAGTATCAAATTCACCCCTGCATTCACAAAATAACCCCCGTTTAAAGAACTGTTGCCGTACGATAAAACACGGAATTTAATACGCCCTGGAGTAGAAGTACTAGTACTCTGTAATTTCTTCAAACAATTTGAAACACTTTATCTTTAATTAATGTGTTTTACTGCTGTAATTTTAACAGAACATATGCAAGACTTGTAAACTTAATTTGCACGCACGCGCGCGCGCGCGCACGCGCGCACACACACACACACACACATAATATGTGTGTGTGTATTACCCCACAACTGTTCCACTTATGAAACATCCCATGACACATTTAATCATAACGTATATATTATTCTATTCCTTTCAGTCTGTGTGGACATACAATCTCGTCACAGTAGTCAACAAATCACACTGTGATGAATCGTGCAAGTGTTGAAAATGCATTTTAATTTTCATGTGGAAGAAATCGTTTCAAAAACTTCTGCGTAAAAAACGCAACGGTACGCAATGAAAATAAAACTGTGAATATTACTATCCACAGACACAATTCTTTTAGCTTGTGAACCAGACACATCAAACGCAAACATTCGTTTCCCTGGACCAAGTTAATTATTCCACGTACGAAAAGTCTAGAATAGAAACGCGAGCAAAATTACCACACCGCGCGCAATTGTCAAATTTCAGCGACTGAAAGAATCATAGCACTAAAGTTTCTCCGGTAAGTTAAAACCACGCAATACTACGTTTCAAATTCGTGGGAGGACATTTAAAGATTTTTCGCTTGCGGGCGGGATGTGTGCGGGACTTTTCTGCTGGCCCTGCAGAGTTGGTGCATGGAAAACATAAAAATTATGATCAGCATATGGTTTCATTTAGAGATGTCACTGTGCTTACCTGCATAAAGTTACGTGTCCTGGAAATAAAATGGGTAGTTGCAACTGCATTTATGAGGATTTTGTGAGAACTTTTAGAAGTTCAAAGAACACTTTCAGAACGCCCTTTCGTGAGCACGTGTTGTATGACATAGTATTACCGATGAGAATAGAATTAAAATAAATTCTTTACTTAATGACTCGAAGTACTTAAATTACTTATTTGACCAATCAGTAGGAGCCTAGAGTGAAACTATGTTTTGTATCGAAATGAAAAATTTTGATAAAAACACCGTTTCACTCTAGGCTCCTACTGTTTGGTAAAATCAGTAATTTAAGTACTTCCAGTCATTAGTAAAGCATTTACATTATTTCTATCCCTCATTGATAACGATATGACAAACACGTGTTCACTAACGGGCGTTTTGAAAGTGTGCGTAAACTTAAATAAACACCCCCACAAACGCCTCATGTGCTGTTGCATTTATCAGTTTTGTTGTCAGAACACGTAACTTCATACAGAGAACCACGGTTGTCACTCTAAAATTTTTCAGTTTTCTGTGCACCAATTCTCTTTAAGAGGAATGGAGAGGCAAGATGTCGAGAGAATGACTGGAATTCTCAGTCGAGGAAAAAATCTGAACTACTCATCTTAATTCTTTACCGAGTAGATATTTAATTAGTGGACGTCTGTTTATTAAACACTAGTCATTAGTAAGTAGTTATGCTTTATTTTCGGGTAAAAAATTACAATAACTTGTTAGAAAAATAAAGACTTGAAACCACAAAATCTATAAAACTGTAGTAAAGCTTTACTTTTTGTAGTTATCAATATAACAACATCCAGAGCTGAGCAATGAACAATTTTTAAAAAATACTTACGGTTTCATTTGTAAATAATTTTTACATCCGTGAATGCGGTTCAAGAGATTTTTGGAGAGAAAAATTTATTTTCAAATTATGATATCTATCATTTTTAAAACCCTTTAAAAAATGTTTCCTGACGAGTATTTTGAAATCGTACGGAATATTGTAATTGCTCTCAAAGGTAAACGCCTACAACGACCGTGATGAAATATACCTGCCATTGGTTCATGTCTGTGGGAAAGTCCAAAGTGCTAAAATAAGAGTGAAGGGTCTTAGCAAATTTCTCTTTTCTACTGTTAAGACTGCTCGCTCGTAACTTAATCTGTAATTAGTTTATGTTTGTACGAAATAAAATATTACGTCTTACTACATTTACTTTTCATAAGCAATTTTCATTTCTCATATGTTCTGCATAACGAAATTTCAAAGCCACAATTTACATTCCACGATGGCTACACATAACGAAAGCAACCCAGACATTTAAATGAAATAATTCTCGGGCCATGGGATACTTAAAAAACGTAAGATAAATACACGAGTAGTGTTTTTATGTTTGAAAGAAACTATATTTTAAACCAAACATTGTTAAAATTCAGCAATCATTTCAGTAAGTAAATTGGATTTCGTCAGTTGTACGTCCTCGTAACAGACACATTTTGAATTTGATTAGCCGTGTTCTTGAAAACTGTTCGACGAATAAATTATGGAATGAAAATGTATTTACAGTTAAAGTTTACAAAAGAAACGCTCTCTCGTACATTCGGTATTCTGTATTCTTCACAGTGCCTTATCTGTAGAGCCACGATTTTATGGCAAAAAGATTTTTGCAACATTTGGTTTCGATGCGTCATGTGCACACCTGCAGCTCTGCTACATCGTCTGTGGTTGGATGATTTTACCGTCACTTGCCTTGGCAAATTATAGACGTACAGACTCACAATAATCTTATTCTGATTGGTGCAGTCAAATGAGAAACGTGCGTCTAAACAAAGACACGCTGCCAATAACCTTGAAACAGAACTGCCGATGTGCACGAGAGTCACTGAAACAAAGTGGGGCAAAAATCTTTTCGCGACAAAATCGTGGCCCTACTTATCTGTACTGGTTTATATTTCAAACGCCATTCGATTGGTTATAGATAGTAGTCGGGTTACTGCAACGTTGCTGGTATATTCGAGTAAGACGTTTATTATAGTTGATTACCATGTTATTTTTTAATTTTAGAAGACTTTTAAATTCTCAACTAATGCAACACAATTGATTCATTCATATCTCCAAGGCCGCCAGCAACGAATATTAATGATAATAGGTCTTAATGACAACCAATATATTCTGGTGTTCCCCAAGGCAGTGTACTTGGACCATTTTTTAAATTATTTATTGACATTTCATTGTTACTTATTAAATACTATCAGCATTTATATGCTGATGACCTACAGTTATGTTTATTTGGTGTGTTAAAAATAAATTGAAACTTGACCCTGCGAAGACACAATGTATATTGACACTTGCAGAATGTTGAATAGTTATCAAAATGATTGTTTTGCCAATATTTTCTTAGCTGGTGTGGAAATTACCCTTCTGAAAGATGTGAAAATACTAGGCGTTATTTTCGATGAAACACAGCCATATAAGCACTGTTTGTAGATGGTCATAGCAGCTTTATACATATGTGCTTTAAAATGTTCGTTCCTTTCATGCTAAGTTAACTTCGATGGTCACTTATAATTCCTAATTTTTTACTATTACGACGTGGTTTATTGAGACATAAAATGAGTCTTCGGAGCCAGATTACAACGCATACAAAATTCTTGCTTAAGGTTTTTGTTTAACGTAAAGACGTGATCGTGTGTCACCATTGTATGGTACACTATCTGACTACAACTAGACGAGCGATATCACTCACACAGCCTTATATTCGCCTACAAAATTATCATCTGTAACAGTGCCAGATTGTTTACGCGCTCGTCTGAAAATATTTGGAAATTGCCATATTAACAACACTCGAGCCAAAACGACGGCTTGTTTTAACTATTCCTGTACACAAAAATCGGGTACAAGATAATTCTTTCACTGTTTCTGTTGCAAGAGCTTGAAATAATTTACCTTTGAATATCAGGAACTCGGCAACACTAATCAACTTCAAGGGTAATACAATCAAACATATCGAGACAATTCGTAGATAATATCAACTCATATCACCCACATATTAATAAACCCTTAACTTTCTCACTAAATTTTTCTCTGCCTTGTATCACACGCCCTAATAATGTATATATTTCTACCTAGATTTTATTGAACCAATTTTAAAGTAAGTAATTTTAGTAATCCGGTTAGTATTAACGTCTCAGGTTTGTAAACTTATTTGAAGTTATTTTTAAGGTTATTTTCTACTGCACTTAACTGCACAAGTCATATGTATTGTGTATCTTTCTTGTTTGTTTATGTCCGGCCTCCATAGTGTAATCGGTTTGTCGCCGGTCTACACAGTACTTTTGTTGCCACAACAAAATTTTGTTTAATTACAATCCACTGCAAAGTAACTTTGCCGCCAAGGTATTAAGCTTGCGGTAAAGAAATCTTGTCTTATAGCAAAGCAAAGGAGAAAAACTTATAGTATGTTTTAAAGTGTGACACAAGACATAAGTTTCATTGTAGCACTAATATTTTTTTTTCAACATAAAGCTAGTGTTAAAAATACCACAACTATCTTCACCACAAACATTTCAAATGAATTATGTAACGATAACACAGTTTTTAATACCATTTCTGTAACTTTTCAACAAATTTGCTTTGCAGCAAAGTTGCTCTGCAGTGGCTTATATTTAAACAAGTATTTTTTTGTCACAACGTAAGGATTTTTACTGTGTACGGTGTGAGAGGTCGTGAGATCAAATCCCGGTTCAGTCTTGTCAATTCACCCTCATCGGCTGTTAAGACCTCGTTAAAGAGCTGTAAACCCATCTCACGTCACATTGTTGTATAACGTGTTGATTATGTCTACTATAACCTGTAACTGTATTCCGGGACTTAGATTTATTTTCGTTTGTGTTTTGTCGCAGCTGTTTACTTGATTCATTTTAACACTGTTAATTTAATATGGTTAGTTATTATGAATTGTTTCTAGTTATGATACAACTCATTTTTAGTGTTATACTTGTGTATGTGATATGTTGACTGAATTTATTTGCTTGGACAGCGAAATAAATGACTGTCAAAAGGAAACAAAAAATAAGACAAGAAACCATCAATAAGCAGAGTATGCTTTAGTCATCAAGATAAATACACAAAATGGAATTCCAAAACTGGAATCGGGTCAGTTAAAACAAGGAACAAACCGAAAATAAATGAAATATTAAAAATCTAAAAAATAAACCTAAGTTGACATGCGACACAACGATGAAACGAAACAAAAACGCAAAAGTGTTATGTTGTTTGAAATTCAGTTTAAGTGTAAGAGAAGGCATTTTAGTCTTAACTGTCCCCAAAATTGAAAGACGGAATAAATAAATGTACATATTTTAGCGACCAGCAGCTTTAAAGTGCACTCTGCAGCAATTTTACCCTCGCGCGGAATGAACCAGCCTCGGAAGGCGAGCTGCGAGATGCAGGGCAAGCACGGAAATAGACGTGGCATATCTGAGACTAATTCCAGGAAGACGCCAGTGCCCGAGCTAAGGGTCGTAACTTGCAAGGCGTGTTAACAGCCGGTGGGCGGGGGTGGGGAGAAGATAGCTGTCTGTCAGCCAGAGACTTAAACATATAGTTGTGGAGGAGGGACATTCCTGGCGTCTGTGAGCAGGACCAGCTGTGACGCCTAGCCGGCCAGCCCACGCGCTCCAGCGTTCTGCACGTCTATCGCTTAAAGGCGTTCACGTGGCAAAAATGCATAGTTTTATATTTTACGACCTAGTGATCGTTTTGTAGACGTTACATGCGACTTTTTCATTGAAATTTAGATATTACAGGCAATATGCTAAAATATTTAAAAACACACAGTGCAATTCCTTTGCACTTTTTGAAAAAAATCTCAAAATAATGACAGCTTACTTCATTTACGGCTATTTTTAAAAAAGACAAAAGGACTTTGTAATGGGTTTTTAAACATTTTTGCATATGGTCCATAATATCTCATTTCAGTGTAAATTATTTCATTCTAGTAAGTCACTTGGTTTTGTATATTCCTATGTTCCCGTAACTTGCAAATTCTATGGGAAAACAATGGGAACTAAAAAAAGTTTACAAGTGGGAAATGTAGTCACAAGTAACGTCTATGAAACGAACACTATGCTATGCAAATATAAAATTATGAATTCCTACCACGTGAACGCACTTAAGTAGCATCCCTACATAGCAGATACCTGAGCAAGCGGCTGACGGACGTACACTTGTAGCGACAACTGGGCGTGTTCTCGTCTGAGAAGAAGCACTGAGGGATGATGACCAAGGTAGACACTGACCGGAGTAGAGTACATGTGAGTCTACTAGAGAAAAGGAGACAGAATATACGAAAGCACGCTTCACTTTTTGTCGCTTTCCTCACAAATTATTTAATTTGCTAAAGTGTTTTAATTCGTATATGTATTTGCAAAGGATGCGTAAGTAAATTATTTGTTTAATAGAATAATATATTATAAACAAATGGAGCAATATTACAATATTTCGCTGAAATCCCAATGTTTTTATAATCGAATTGATTGATGATCAGAACACCGACTATATAGTAACAAAGATACGACTTTTGTCTTTGCTTCGACAACGTTTTACTGTCCGTACGTAGATTATTCTTTGAAAACTTAGAATAAACAAATCATATTGATATGGTACTTATTCATTGACTTGGGACACTCCTTAAGGACGTCCAAGTGGGGAAAAATCATAATTATATATTTGTATAAAGTAGGGTTAGTTTCGAAGACATTACCTGAGAGTACATTTTCCTCATACGAAAAAAAAAGAGCTCGGCCATTTTTCCCATAATAGCATTGCAAAATCAAAATTTGCATATTTTACTTCATACAAATCTTGAAAACTAATTAATATAATGAATTGAAAAAAAATCACATCAAAACTACATGTCATGGTGTACGGCTTGAAGCATATAAACCCATTATAAAATAGTTTTGTATTTTAAAAAATTCCTAAATGTAACAAAAAGAGAAAATTAAAAAAAAAACTCATACACAGATTTATTTATAATGGGTTTTTATATGTTTCAAGCATATACCGTGACATGTAGTTTTGATGTGAATTTTTTTTTCCATTTCATTATGTTTATTGGTTTGCAAGTTTTGTATGAAGTAAAAATATGCAAATTTTGCCTTTGAAATGCCATGAGGAAAACTGGCTGAGCTAATTTTTTTCGTAAGTGGAAAATATACTCACAAGTACCGTCTGAAGAGCTAACACTATTTAATACAAATATAAAATTGTAACTTTTCCTCACTTGAACACTCTTGATGTTCTTCCAGTGAGACAAAATCAGAATTTTATATTTTTTTATGATATAGGTCTAGTTTTGTATACGATACTTCTAAGTACAGTTTCCTCTTGCCAAACAATTTCAGCCGGCATAGTTTTCTCGTACTGGTGCGTCAAAGTTAAAATTTGCATGTTACGTTGCCGTGCAAATAATGAACAAAAGTAGACTTCTTGAAACAATTCACAGCAAGGTAACATACCGTGGACGATGTAACAAAATAAAAAAAAAATTCTCAGTGAAATATTTTATATTTATTCGAATTGCTGATTTTGATATTTTTTCCTGCACTCTTGCGATTAAAAAAAATTAAAAATATTACGTTGTGGATTTGTATAAGATTTGTTACGTAGCCCATGGTATGATATTTCGCTGTGAAATATTTCACTTTAGTAAGTCAGTTGGTTTCCACTATTTTCGTGATTGCGTAATATGCAATTTTTTTTTAATTTGACGCACGGTTATTGTACAAATTCACGCTATCTAAAATTATTTTGTAAGAGAAAACTGTAGTCATAAGTAACATCTACAAAAGTAACTTCATTAAAAACATAAAATTATGATTTTATCGCACTTAAACACCGTTAAGGCGGCCGCCTGCTGTAGGAAGTGCTTTTAGGTGAATATTGCTGAGGCTCTACGAGCGATTCCGGTCAGCACAGGTATTGAGACATCGCATCTACGCCTTAAGTCTTACGCGTGTGCAGTGTTCCCGCCGTAAAATTTTTGCTGTGGGACTTAAAGCTGTGATTCTATCATTTTATCGAACCCATCAGTGTAGTAAAGACCTCGGTTTCGAACGAACCTGGTTTAAATATCTTGAGGAATAACCATATGAAAAATCCGGTATCTACCAAGTTTGAGCTGTAATAAATAATTCTGGCAATGTGCGTGGCGTCATGAAATTACATTCATAAGTAGTCCGAAGTGTTTTCTTTTCATAGTTAGGCATTGTGGTCGCAAGTTTACTGGTCTCGGAGAAAAAATGTAACTCCGAACATGCTACACGCAGTTCGAGCGCTAGAGGGCGTGGTAGACAAATAAACGCTGAAAACATAAACTGACTTCTACGTTTTTTTAAGCCATTGTGGATATAATACTCAATTACAATCCTAGATAATGGTATTTGCCAACTTTATGAATTACTAATTCGTTACGCGTGATCTCTTGCGCCGCTGTTAAATGCACGAGGTTCCGGCGTCAGAGATTGTGCCTCAGAAGTTTGTAACACTGGAAACAATTAGTTTAAAACTTTGGCTAAAACTATTGTCTAGGCGCGAATTGGCTACAACATACCTACAGTTTTAGATTAATGCTTTTAGCGTTGAATTACGTACCACGCCCTCTTTTAAGGTGGCCGCCTACCCAGGCCTCTGGGAGATGCCCAGAGCTTCGGTCTTTACAAGATTATCAGAAAACTGCTCAGCGCACATGAGTGATGTCTGCTTAGGAATAGCCCCTAAATCACGTAGGCTAACTAACAACCCTACTGCAGTATTAGAACTATTGACAGTGAAGTGTGCTTTCTTTTCGTAGGTAAACAATTTTTGTAATGATTTTAAGAGTTTGTCGTAAAAAAAATCAGACGTAACACGCTACAACTCGGATTACATAGGCTCTACCGCGAATATGTTCTCTTTTCTGACGGATAAGCCTGTACAATTTTCAGTGCTCCTTTGTGCATCACGATTTGGTATCTCAACTTTTATCTGCTGGTAGCATTGTTTCTCTTGCATTTGCTCATTGAGTAATAGCATGTTTTGTTTTCTTGAAAAAAAAAATGGTTTTATTTAATTTTCGGAATGACGTTTGCCAGTTTTCAAGAAAGTGCACACGTTCTTAAAACATACTGTATAGGTCGGTGAACGTGTTTCGCTCATTTCAGCTTCAGTTGTACGGAGCCGGTAACCACACGGCGTGCACATCGCCCCTCAACCTTTAAGCGAATGTGTTAGACAATTTTATTGTATTGTCAGTTTTTGAGCGATAAAATTTATTCAAATTGCATTATCAAAGTTTCTCTTCGACAAAGAATAGGACATATTGTTGGTAAACTGCTTTGCATAAATAATATTGGAATCTTTCATTAATTTGTCGCGCAGAATAATTGCAAGAGAATCATAGGATAATTCTCTGCAATAATTATGCACGACAAATTAATGAAATACTCCATTATCATTTATGTTGAGTATTTTACCAAGAATATATTCAATGCTTTGTCGAAGACAAATTTTTTGTAATACAGTTTGAATAAACTTTATGGCTCAAAAACTGAAAATACAATTAAATTGTTTAACAGTCCCCCTTACGGCGCAACTCGCTGAACTCGCTTGTCGGGGTGTAGCCAAGAAAGGGAGGAGGGATGTATCAGGATATACAGAATGTTCAGAAACTTCCTCATAGTAAACATTCCAGGCAAATCCTGGGCTAAACTGGAGACGAAACTGGCATTGGCTGAACATTGTACGATGGCATTCTACGCGCACGATACGGCAGTACGGTACGGAGAAAGTTTCCTCGTGCACCCCTCGTCCAGGTATTTTACGTGTGTCGTCAGCTATTATTAGGATATTGTTTAGAATGCTCGGGATTTGAACCTGGAACCAAAATATGATTATCAGAACAGTGGTAGTAAGATCTATGTGGAGCGCAAAAGAGGACTAACTCCGCGCTGTGTTGCCAGATTGTGCGCGTAAAACGCCGTCGTAGAACACTTTGCGACTAACATTTTCGTCTGTAATTTAGCCCAATATTCACGAGGTGTGCTTATCATGTGGCAGTTTCTACACATCAAATATATCCCCCGTTACCCGGCCTCCCCGAAATTCTGAGTAAACAGTCACACTTTCTGCTTCAGAACTGAGGTTCTGAAATGTAACTATAATTAGAGACCTGACAAATTCTCTTTTTTTTCAGCACGCTCTAGACTTCAAGCAACTGTAAGATCGTGTAACTTTCGCAATTCGCTCTCGACTTATTTGACACCTCTTACAAGGCGCAGAGTCAATATCAAAGAAACTGTTAAATGTAGACATACAGCGAGCAGCCAATTGAGCAAATGTTTTTTGCTTAAGCGAACGTATATTCTTGAAGGCCCGTCTACAGGTCAGATTACCAGTGAATTTATCCGGCCTCTAACTATATTACATTAGCAAACAAAGTTAAATATTCTCCACCCCCTCCCCCACGAAAAAAAAAAATTGTTGGTGCACCCCTATTGGCGTGCGTCCTTCTGACCAATTTCCCGTATTTACAAGACATTCAGTGGTGCCCGTATCATTTTATAATGTAATATCAAATATAAATATCTAGTGCTCAAATTTACATCCTTTAAAAGATTCTGCGCCAAGAATTTCATGTCTCGAAACGACCGGGGAAAAAACTCCTTTTCTCAATTTTCGGCAGCGTCAAAATATACCTTAGAGATAATAGGGAACGTGAAATGTGTATACACACGCATGTACCAGTCTTTAAATGCTATTCCTGAGCAGACATAACTTACTTATGCGAGCAGTTTTCATATAAACTTGTATCAGTCGAAGCTCTGCACGCTGGTATTCGTTCATCCATTCATTTTATCAATTTCGTATAACTGTCACTACAGTTTGACCAGGATTTGTCAGTAGTGATATATAAAATACGATAGCATAATATGACAGGGAACCAACACAAAAATACATGAAAGTACTATACCGGCGTAAGCACAAGTACATAATATATACACAGCAACAAAATAAATGTACAGGATATCCACAAACAAAGGCATAGTAAGCTTACCACGCGACTCATTGGCGAAAATGTTACTGGCAAAATGTTGTACGGTGACATTTTATATGTACAATGTGGCAACGTAGCACTGTAGATAATTTCATTTTGCGCTCCACAGATATCTTACTGCTACTGTTCTGGCCTGGATGCATAGTACGGTTGTAGTTTAGAATCCCGAGTAGTCCAAACATGATTCTACATTCACTTGAAGTAACACATGTAAAATATTACCAGAACGTGGACCACAAGAGGGCACTTTCTCCGTGCAGTGTTGTCAAATTGTGCACGTAAAATGTCGTCGTACAACATTTTGCCACTGACATTTTCGTCTCCATTTAGCCCAGGATTCACGTGGTCTGCTCATTATGCGTTTGTTTCTGGACAACCTGTATAGTAAGAAAAGTAGTGGTATAAAGGTCTGTACATTGCTATATGAACCTTCGTTTAATCTGCACAATCATTTACATTTAACTTAAACACCAAGAATTTCATCCAATAGATACGAAACTGTTGTTAAGAAGTAATCTTTAAGGAGTATTGTACACGAAGAAAATTTTGTTGGTGCAAACGAAATTTGCTTGAATCAACCAAATTATTTGTTTGTATAGGGGCAACGAAGTATTTGTTTGCTCGTACCAAATTGTTTTGTTCCCTCTATTTGTTTGAGCAAATAGCTGTATTTCGTTAGCAGTAACAAAAATTTAGCTGGTTATAAAAATATTTGGTGGGCCATATCAAATGTACATGTAATATATTACGAACTAAAAAAATTGTTTTTTATAAATTTAAAAACTTCGGAACTTTTAAGACCTAAAAAAAATATGGCAGAACCGGGATTTGACCCACTGACTCTTGGCTTGCATCGCCTCGTTCTAATCAACCTAACCAACTGAGCTACGAGTGCTTCTGTGAAGACGGGATTATTATTTGTATAATAATAATTTGTATTATATAACAATTATACTGTTTTATTTTCAAACATGCTTGTCTTCTGTCTGCGAAACGGTAAACGACGTCAAATAATATTATTAAAATGACCGCCGTTCACCGCCGCATAAAGAACGAGACGTGTAGCTGCGGTGTTTTTCAATTTTATAGCATTTTCTTTTGTTATCAATCGAATTAGCCACTTTGAAATAGTTATAGCTAAAATGAAGATCCTTTAATTATGCTGATTAACAGTTTCGACGCCCTACTTGTCGCACAAGCTTATATTTTGAAAGTTGAGGTATACAGTGTTCGCCATCTTATCGCTCACGCACGCCAGCCTGCCATCTTCCGCAAGTCAACCAAATGGACATAGTTTCGCCAACAAATTCATTTAGTCCATCCAAAAAAAAAAATGTTGGTTCAAAGCACATCACTTGTAACTAACAATATTATTTCGTTGACAAATTGTAACGAGTTGTTTGTTTACACAAAATATTTATTTGACGTCCTGTAGTAACCAAATATTTGTTTCGCTCAAACAAAGTGCGTTTAAATGAGTAATTTGGTCGAGGGAAATAATAAAATTAGTTTGGAGGACTCGATGCTTAGTCTTGCCAACAAAATATTGTTTAGCTGAAGCAAACATCACCCGAACAAATATATTTAGTACAATGAAACAATTATTCCCTCAGTGTACTTGTACGACATAGTTTTTTCGTTCTATAGACGTGACTCGTGACTACATTTTTCACGTGGGAAAATTTTTTAGCTCTCATAGTCTTCCCGTAGTGGCGTGTAAAATTTAAGATTTGCAAGTTACAGGAACGTACAATTAACAAAAACCAACAGAGTTACTCGAATTAAACAATTTACTATAAAAGTAGATATTGCGTTCCATATGCTAAAATACACAGCAAAGTTCTCATATATATATATATATATATTTTTTTTTTTTTGGATTGCCATAAACGAAGACAGTTTTCATTATTTTCAGAATTTTATAAAAATATAATGGCATTTCATGGCGTGATTTTAAATCTTTTAGCACATTGCACATACTATCTTATCTCAGTGTAAATTATTTCATTCGAGTAAGTCATTTGTAGAGAAGGTAATATCGGGAACGTATTTTGTGCCAACATAACCTTGTAAGTACTGTAGTTTGTTGTGACGTGTATGATAGGGTAATATGCGTCTGACATAACGTAGCTGTCTGCAGACCAATAATATGCATCAAATATTACAACAGCGGGATTCTTATTGGCTCAAATAAATAGGGTAACAGCCCCAAGTACAAGCGAAAGCCAGTAAGTAATCTTTTGATAAGCTGAACGTACGTGGAAACAGCCAAGTTTTTTCACGATAAACAATCCTTAGAGATGGTGAAATTTCGCGAATTCAATGACCTGCATTTTCGAATCAAATACCCTATGCATACTAAAGTCCCGACCATTTGTCCACTAGCTGCTACTCAGTGTAACAGCAGACAATGAACGAATAGACAGGGCTTGAGTATGCATAGACTATTTGAATCTAACATGCAGGTCACTGAATTCGCGATATTTCACTACCTCTAACCATCGTTAGAGGTACGTCGATTTCGCGGATTCATCTGGCAGCAGCCTACTTTCTCAGTCCTGTACACGCACTGGACGCAGTCAATTATTCATTGGCTTATAACCGTACAAGCTGGTAGCTCTAGGAATTATTTCATTATTTACTTCTGGCTTGCAGTAGTCAAATGCGTTTCGTGACAGCCGCCAGCTAATCACACACGTGATTATGAAGTATATATTTTGGCGTTCAACCTGACCTGGAATGAATTTGCGAAATTGACGTACCTCTAAACATAATCTGTAGTAATATTTAATCGGGGCCCAGAAGTGCCAGTTGGATGACGGTTGTGAGTGGGAGGGGGGAGGTGATATAAGCGGTGGATGTGACTCAGACGTGGTGGTTGCAGCACTTGTAGGCGCGGTGCGTGATTCACTCGCTGTGCGCCCGCATCGCCGCGTCGGCTGTACGCGACGAGAGACGCCGACCAGATGGCACGATATTTATGCCTGTCGACTGCTGCTTATCTCGCGCTGCTGTTCCCAGCTTCGTGTCCTGCCTGGGGTAGTCGTGAGCCGTGCACTTCCCAATACCTCTTTCTCCCTTGGACTGCACTCCGTTCCTTATATAACAAGTAACACGACGAAAGCAATTATCATTTACAGTTCGTTAACAACAAAGTTAACCTATTTAATAACCCGTTGCTAGCTTTTCCCTATTACATTTGATGAAGTGAGGGAGTGAAGGAGTTTTGTCAGCGCTTAACTTCGAGGTATTTAGCGCTGGTGTGAAGTGCCATGAGGTGAGTATGGATCAGCGCCGGAATGAAAGGGCGGGGAAAAGGGATATCCCCGAGAAAACCCGACCAGCGTCCCACGTGCGAAAATCCGGGGACCGACCCCGCCGGGAATCGAATCCGGATCGCCTTGGGGGAAGGCGAATGGTCTGACTATTCGGCCACCGCGGCTCCTTACATTTGATAAAAATGTGTTGTCTTGCGACAAGCGTTACTGTCGTCTTTCGCATGAAGTAATATTTCCTTGGTAGTTGTATCATAATGTGAGTCAACCCTTGACAGCGCTGTGTCTTAAGTGTGTGCGGTAGATAAATAAACGCTGAAAATATAAATTGATTTCTACGCTTTTTTCGAAGCCAATATGGATAAAATATTCAATTACAATCCTAGATAACGGTATTTGCCAACGTTATGAATATATATTTATCCAGAGTTACTAATTCGTTACGCGTGATCTCTTGCGCCGCAGTTAAATGCACGAGGTTCCGGCGTCAGAGATTGTGCCTCAGAAGTTCGTAACACTGGGAACATATTTTGTTTAAAACGTTGGCTAAAACTATTGTATAGGATTGATACTGTTCACTTTTCGCAAAATTGGCTTCAAGAAACCCACCGTTATAGATTAATGCTTTTAGTGTTGAATTATGTACCACGCCCTCTAAGAGCCCTGTACTGCACACGCTAGATACCGCGTCTGAGGTATGGAAACAAGCAGACGATAAGGCGTAGACTGGCTGGTGTGTCAGCAACCGTGTCGCTATTACGCGCGGGCCGCAGATAGGCGTGCAGTGTTTGGTCGTTGGCTTCTTCCTATGGAATTTAGGCGGTCACCTTACTTTTTTATTTGCTGGAGGTGCGTACTGAAGTCCATCGCGTGCTTCTGTACTTCTGTTTTACAATTCCAGTGGGTATTTGTTACGTAACAGCAGTCTGAAAAAGCCATTTTTAGCCGTCCCGATACCATGTTTCTAAGCATGATACCTAGAAACAAAAATAGAGAAGTATAATTTTAAATGTGTTTTCTCTTCGAAGATAAAAATATCGGACACGCGTTTAGTAATATTTATTTTAAAAACTTATTCCCAACACACTGCAATGTTGTTCACGAGCCAGTTGTTTAGGGCAGTTAAGGGTACCGCCCACCTGTGCGTCAGAAGCTCAGAAGTGACGGAACTATAAGGACGACCTTGAAGCGCGCATCAAATGGCACATCGCCACAACGAGACAAGCGCTGAACTAGCGTGCAAAATTCCTGCCGTTATTATTTTTTTTGCAGGGCTTTCAGCTGGCGCCGTGTAATTTTATAGGTGAAAATTCAGTAGCAAAGATCAATGCACGTTTCTATCTGAGTTTCGCATACGTTTAAAGTATGGCAGTCCGGAAAAGTCGTACATTTTTGTTTGCGGGCTTAGAAACAATGTTTTAATGAGCATGTCTGTCATAACAGTGGCACAGAATATTTAGGAATACAGAAGTGAAATAGCTGGTAGTTCGGCGAACTCAGTCACACACGCCAGCAAAATGGCGTTCCTGGCCAGCAACATGGCGGAAATACCTACCGCCAATGAGCGTAAGGCGGCTGCCCTGTTAGCCGGCAGCCAGGCCAATAGGAAACGTGCCGTAACATGCAGGAGCCAAACATACACGGGGCAGGTGTCAACAGATTCGGGCAGCCAATAAACGGCGGAGTTCGCAATTATCAAACGAGCCGCCACGTCATTTCACGTCTGTATTACTATTTAGTCTGTGACAGTGGCATTCCAACTTACCTCGAAATGTGTTATCTTTTCGTACTTTGATACAATGGGCACATGAGGGAAAGTTTCGTAAAAAAAACGTATTTATGAACACGCTGCAACGCATTTGAGCGCATGTTAGGCGACGGCCTTAACAAGCGCTTTCCTCCTGCTGTGATATTCTTAGAAGATTGGTATGAGAATATGTAGGAGGGGAAGCGTCCCTACGTTAAGACTCGAAGGAGTGGAAAGGGGGGATGGTTTTGTCGCACGCTATCATGTTCACAGCGCTATAAAACTGTATGGGATATACGAAGCTTTCTCGGGCCAAGTGCGTCTCATGCATGAATACAAGCGGAATACTGTCGGGTGACGGAAGGTTTAGTGCTTCCAAGTATCCCCCACTTGATGTGATGACTTAATTAAAGGAACGTTTTTGACAAAGCGTGGTTACCCACCACAAAACTTGAGACTGATAGTTCCATTACGTTGAGAAATTCTTACAATGTAGCACTATCTGTGTCGGCTTGAGACTTTTAAAACATTATGCAGAATGCGTAGTAATTATTTCTTGTTTGCTGCAAGCTTTGTTCGACTGGCTATAATATGTGAAGTATTTTTACCAAATAAATTTTCATTACGTTTCTCACACATCCATACATCAATAGTACAATTTTTAAAAATAATTTTTTTTATTCCTTACGTATTTTTCGTATAGTAAGCTACCACAGTCACAATTTGGATGTTTTTGTATAGTCATTTGAAGAAAAACTGGAACACATACATTAAACACTGTAGGAAAAGTTTCTTTCATTGTTGGCTGTTCAATGACATGTCTATGATTTTTCTTCTAACAGACCGTTTGCCTAAATATCAAGATCAATTTAAATTGTGGCACAATATCCATATGTTGCACTGTATTAGATGTTCGTTTTCTGAGTTTGCCAGTTATGTCTTTAAGTTATAGAAAGTAGTATTTTTGTTGCCACCATTGTTTCAGTTCGGTAAGTTGTTTTTCTTATAACGAATACACGAAAACGTCAAACTGGTCACTTTGACAGTTATTATACCAAAAGTAGGCAGCCAAAATACGTTTTACTGTGTGAAAATTGGACACCTTTTGGTGTTTACTTATCTACCACAATGCCACAAAAATACAGTATAAAGTGATGAGTTCGACGGTATCCAACATCCGTAGTTATGCTAAACTAAAGTAATTTAACTAAAATAAAGTCAAAGGTAAAAATATAAATATGCAAAAATAAATGATGTTTTTAATTAAGGGGTATGGAGTAGGTAAGATGTCGAGCGAACTACTGGAATACTCAATTGTCGATTAAATCCTAACTACTCGTCACAATCCAATGGGATTTTTACCGAGTAGATATTATATTAGTAGGGACTGGAAAATTTCGCGAATTCAATGACCTGTAAGTAGAGACACTGGAAAATCGCGAAAATTATTAACATAGTCTCCAATAAACTGTAGTATCTCAATAATGACACGTGTGAACAGTTTTCTGACAAATCACGCACGTTCTGTGTTAAAACTATACAGTTCTAATTGGGTCTGTTGAAGAGGGACACAGTACTTCATATAAACGATAGCCAATATAGGTTCAAAACCTTCAGTGTTTTACATAGCTCGTTGGAGCCTAGCAAACAATCAACTTTTCCCGCGATTTACCAGTGTCTCTACCTATAGGCTAGAATCCATTGTACGATGCATACTCAAGGCCCGTCTATTCGTTCTATGTTTGCTGTTCCACTGAGTAGCAGCTGGTGGACAAATAGTCGGGGCTTGAGTATGTATAGTACAATGGATTCTAGTCTACAGGTCATTGAATTCGCGAAAATGTTCAGTCCCTATCTATTAGTGGGCGTCTGTTCATACAGCACTAGGTGGTAGTATGATTTTCTTTCGAGTAAAAAATTAAAAACTATTTTTAGATAAATAATTATTTGAAACCACAAAATCTTTAAAAAAGGAAAACCTTACTTTTTATAAATTTTAATAAAATACTATCCTGGTCTCTATGATAACGTAATTTCAAAAATACTCTGGTTTTGGTGTAAAAATAATTTTACTTGCCAAAAACCTTTGCGTAGAGGTTAACGGATGGAAAAATTTCTTTCAAAGCCAAACGCGAGTTAATTTTGAAATTCCGTTTTTATATTGACCTGGATAATGTAATTTTAAACGTTATAAAAAAGTACAATTTTCCATTTTATGTATTTTGTGGTTTCGTGCTTATGTTTTATGCAGACATTTAAGTACTGTTTTCGTTTCTATTTTGCAAAAAAACCGTGTAATATATGTTTAATGTTTATACGTGTTTTACAACATGACTTTTTAATGTATTAAGGCGAAAGGAAATTGTCACAAATTAAAAAATAATATAGCATGTAATGCATCGCCTTTGATGGCTGTTAGCTAACTGCGGCTTTCATTTGACTCTGAAGACGTCTTCATGAACACATAAAATATGCCCGTATTATGTGTAAACTGATCTGCCTTCATTTACGCTGGAATAAATACTTCATTATTGTTTTCTATAATTGTATACATAATTTTTAAAACATGACATTCTAGACTCGTTAGCATGTTACTTTTTTGATAAAATTTAACCGTAAATTTCATTTCATGCAGGGTCTAATTAAGTTACAGTAGACCTGCCTAATCGAAAGGGCAGAAATAGATGGTTGAGTGAAGTGGCAACACGTCATTAAAAGCATTTTTTCTCGTTTAAAAAAATATATCTGCAAATTATTTTCGACGCTACGTCGAAAGTGTATATGGGTCAGTAGTGCCATTATCTTAATCCCAGACTGGTTTTTAAGGTCGGAGAGAATGTTTCTTGCTGTTATTTTAAGTGCTTGGGCCCGAGTTTCTCGGCTTTCGAGAGAATTATTTTTTTAAATGCATACGAGAGTCGATATCGTGAAATCGCTTCGTAACTTTTTTGCTAATTGGTTTTACTATGCAATGTAATTTTTCGAGACAAACAGTAGGATGAGTAGAGCTAATTTATCAATTAAAAGGAAATTTCGTCAATTAACTAATTAGCAACTATTTAGCAGTCTTGTGACTCGACAAAATTAGAGTATGCAGTTTAAATCAGCCATAAAAAAAGTTACGAAGTGATTTTAAGATATCGGCTCCCATTTATATTTTAAAAAATTATTGTCGTTAAATGCGAAGAACTCGGGCCCATGCCCTTATGAAGATGGCAGATGATGATTGGCGTAGCACATAACAGTGTAGCCCCCCCCCCTCCACCACACGCACACACACGTACACATATATATCCCTATTGGTAAAAAATATATATGACACACATCTGTTCGAGCTAGGACACTGTACGGTATCGTACACGTTGGCACGTTTCCATGACAGCTTGACTTCTTGTAGACGTCTCATTAGTAGAGGTACGTCAATTTCGCGGATTCATCTGGCAGCAGCTTAGACTTGTCAGTCCTATACACCCACTGGCCACAATCGATTATCTATTGGCTTATAACCGTACACGCAGGTAGCAAGCGATAGCACTTCGCATTATTTCCTTATTTACTACTGGCTTGCAGTAGTCAAACGCGTTTCGTAACAGCCGCCAGCAAGTCACAGACGTGACAATGAAGTATACATAATTGGTGTTCAACCTGACCTGAAATGTATCTGCGAAATTTACGTACCTCTACTCATTAGCGAAGTTACGTAATAGTAATTAACTTAATATAGTTTACTTTCAGCGCTCCTGTGTATGCTTACTAGTATGTGTAATTTTTTCTTGATTTTATTTCATCTGGCTCTTACTTCATGTACAGTAAAGCAGATATTGGAATATTTCTGTCAGTTTTTCTAATATACTAGAGATGATGGTATGTATAGCGCGTAAATATTTTCTGCCAACATACCCTTGAGAATAATGTGGTTTCTTTCTACATGCATGGTTTGGTGATATACTTCTGACACAACGTAGATGTCTGCAGACTAATAATAGGCATCAAATATTACAATAGTGGGATTCTTATTGGCTTAGTCAAATAGGGCAAACGCTCTACGTACAAGTGAAAGCCAGTAATCTTTTCATAAGCTGAATGTGCATTGAAACCCAGGAAACAGTCAAGTTTTCCCGCGATAAACAATAATCTGTACTTATCTTCTATATATGATGATTAGAGATAGGAAATTTCGCGAAAACATTTTTGCAGCACTTTTTTACAGTGCCTTACGTGCGCACCTTCAGCTCTGCTATGTGGTAAGTGATTGGATGCCGTAACAGCCAGCGTGCGGAGGTTAAACCCGCAAATCACAGACGTGACGTGTCGCAGTTATCCGTATACTGATTGGCACAGTCAAATGGATAACTACTCTGCACAAAAACACTCTTGAAGTTGAGCTGCAGGTGTGCACGTATGGCACTGAAACAAAGTGGGGCAGAAACCTTTTCACCAAAAATTCCCGTCCCTAATATTGAGTAGAGGTGATAGTTTATCGCGGGAAAACTTGGCTGTTTGCTGGGATTTCAACACACGTTCAGCTTGTCAGAAGATGACTGGCTTTCGCTTGTACGTGTATCTGTAGCCGTATTTGACTGAGCCAGTAAGATTCCCCGCTACTGTAATATTTGATGCCTGTTATTGGTTTGCAGCCAGCTGCGTTGTGTCAGACGTATATCACCCAATCATATATGTTGCAAGTAACTATAGTGTTTTCAAGGGTATGTTGGCACAAAACATTTTCGCGATATACCATCATCCCTGATGATGAGTAGAGATGGGATCGTTTCGGTGGATCAGTGACCTGAATGTTAGACTGCACTGTCATATGTATGCTATATAATATTCACGATTATTTCATTGGTTGCTTACTCGCTTTAATACTTAACAGGAGACAAAGCGTGAATCTTCGTTCCTTGAAAGCATGTCAGAGTACATGTTCTTTAACTGCACACGGTATTGCAACGCACATAAGCTATGTCTTGACTTGTTCTCAAACGAATGCGCGATATGATGTATATAAATTTTCCATGGCGATAGCTTATAAAAAAGTAAGACGAAAATGTGTTTACAATTTTTCCGTTGAGTGCTTTGTGGTCGGAGTAATGTTACGTTGAAAATAGTATTTTTAATTCATTTTATTTAAACCAAACCTAAAACTATTAAGTATTCCATTTATTTGACACTATTCGTAGTGTCGTTATTTAATATTACTTTGTATTCAAAGAATTAAAATTTTATGACTATAATCAGGGTAGCATAACCCCCAGTATATTCAGCTTACAGAAAAGTTGAAAACACGTTATCATCACGCAAAATTTGCATACTCCGTCCTGACTTAAATTATTGTGTGTGTGTCGTACATAAATAATTTTAATTAATGAGGTTGTAGAAGGTTAACAAGGTATGGGGGAGGGGGAGCGACTTGGGGCCGGACCTGACGGTCAGCGGCGGGCGAAGGAGGCGGCCTGGGCTGGATCGATGTAGGCGGCGTCGTACGCGGGCGTCTCTAAGCGCCGCGACGCCCACTTCCAATAGCGCGGCTGCCCGCCCCCTGCGTGCGCCTGCGCGCCGAGCCTCGGCCCGCCGAATTCCGACATCCCCCCTGCCCCTTCCCCTCCTCTAAACCTCGTCCCTGGCCTGGAATGTGTATTGTTGAGGGAGGGGAGGGGGATCTCTGTCGACACAACTCACCGCCCCCACCCCTCAAACTTCCCCTCCCCTCCAGTCATCCCTATCCCCCTCAGCTTATCACGTTTTAAATTGTTGTCGGAGGACCACTTGCGCCGCGTAATTTAAGGCAGCTTAGTTGCGGGGCTCCGCGAGGGAATAAAAAAAAACCGGGGAAGAGCGAGAGAGACAGGGATGCTCTGAAAACGGTGCCTGATTTCCTCTGGTTTACACGATATTACGAGGGTGTTAACTGGCGCGGATGTTTTATTCAGCACTTGCCGTCGCAAATCCCCCGCAGCTCCTGGGGCATACCCGCGTACCCCAAATTAGTTAGCCTCGGCCCAACACGCTTGTGCCCGGATTAACCTCGACACTCGTCACACCTGCCGCGTACCGCCTAGTCGCTCGCTAGCTACCTTCCGAAATTAAATATACCCTCGTCAATGTTCGTGCGTTGGATACGTTAAACGTCTTCATGTAGCCTACTATTCGCAATATTTCCTCGGCAACTAGTTTTCCAAACACTTTTTGCAGCGTTCAAATAAACCGGCGAAAATGTGTTTTTCCTGTTCGTTGCTACGTGTAGAAACGTGAAAATTTCACGGTACGCTTTAAAAAACAGGCTACAATTTAATGACCCATACTCTTCCAACACACCCCGTGACGTAATTGGCTCAGTACCTTCGTATCTTTGTGTGGCTGCATTACGTGATAGCCTTTAACACTATACCTTTTTATCATTGGTTGAATAAGTCCTACAGGCGTGCTACATAAACTGTCGGGCAAGACCACCAGGGACGGATCTAGACTTTCCTTCGCTCGGGGCAAGAATTTTGATTTGCTCCCCCTCCCCCTCCTTCCCTTTAATTTCTCCTGCCTTTTCTTCCATCAGTCCAATCAACCCAATAGTAATGAACGTATCTTGCATGCGATGTTTTGCGCTCGCGTAAGTAACAGTATAACATTTTAGTAGAAATACATAAAACCTATACTTACTAGCTAACGTTAGCAGTGTTATATAAGTGTGCATTCTAATTATAAATACTGTTTTTCTACAGTATGTGGTGTTCAAGGTTAATAAAAATACAGAACTAGTAAAAGTCCTAAATATTGGTAGATATTGTATATTTTTTTACACTCGTTTACATTATATTCCCAAGTAAAAATATTCGGCACCATCAGCACCCCCGCTAACCCGGCACCCGGGGCATTTTGCCCCTCCCCCCTTATATCCGCCACTGCAGACAACAGCAGAAGTCAGAAGAGCACACAGGAGTCCAGGCTGCTGTCAGATAACGATGCGGGATTTTCGTTACCAACTTAATGTATTTTAACATAAACTTATAGTATGTTTTACGCAAATAATGCGCTGTAAACGTATACCGTTACAACAAAAATTCGTTAGTAACATTTTTATAATCAATTAATTGTAAATGGTAGTTTTTTGCTTTGTAGATAGGAAACTTCCGTTTACCAAGCAGTATTTTAGCCTATCCTTTAATTCGCTGTCATGCTTCATCGTGGAGAATTATTTATTTTTATGCTCAGATTTTTTACTGTACTTGTACATCTTAGTAGATTGTCTTTACTAGAATCGTGTATTTAAAGAAATCTGTCTGGACATTGTTGGTTAGGTCTCGATTTTGTAATGCAGACGACGTAACTCGCCAAGAAAGACACGAATTATGTAGATTATGTATTTTTTTAGAATCAACACAAGAAATCGTGGACAGTTATTCGAAAATAGTATTCGTACAGCATTAATCGTAATTAAAAATATTTTAAGGGATATCGCAATGATTTTTTAAAACTCAAAGTGGCTGGCCTGTGTGATTGCTATTTGTACAGAATAACGCGAGGTGCAGTAGTTGCACGCTTCAAGCGACCGAATGGGACGTTCTTGTCTCGTGTTGGCGAGTGGCTGATAATAGCCTCTCCCCCCCCCCCCCCCCCCCCCCCCCCCCCCCCCCCCACCCCAGACAGTCCTAGAACAAAGGGCGCAGTCTGGAAAGTACTAGAGGGAACAGTGTTCTCGAAGATTCTAGGGATATGACAGGGTATTGTTTTCTGCCTGCGACGAGAAACAGCTCTAATTGATTTACCTCCAGACGTTAATTGTTACCTCCACTGTGAAGTTAAACACTTTGTATTTTAGGAGAACAAAAAGGTAGGTGTTCAGTATCGTTACTTAAGATAATATTTAGATTTAAATTACTTATATTTTAATGATAAGCATAATAGCATATTCAGATAAGAGCAAAAACTTTCCCGTTATGGATGGATAGCACCCTAACCTAAATTTTTGTACCACGAGGTATTAAGGTCGCGGTTACCGCAATTTTCATCACCATTTTTTTTCTTTTTTATTTGTACCAGATTTTTTTCTTATTCTACACACAAAATGTGACTAAATTTGGCTCTTATAAAATTTTTTTATCTCTCATAGTTTTCGCGTAATGGCTTGTTAGTCATATTTTGCATGTTTCCGTTTTAAGGACTACACTAAAACCAATTTATATACCAAACTAAAAAAATCACAGTGTATAAAGACGTTGCAGGCTACAATGTCATGCTCATAAAATAAAGAATACAAATTATTTGTATTTTTAAAAAAAAATTTTTATTAAAATAAAAATTTAAAAATTCAATTTTTTTTAATACGAATAATTTTTGTTCTTTAGTTTTATGATCATGACATTGTAGCCTGCAGTGTCTTTATCCACTGTGATTTTATTTAGTTTGGTATATCAGTTGGTTTTAGTGTAGTCCTTGAAACATGCAAAATATGGCTTTAACAAACCATTACGCGAAAACTATGTGAGATAAAAAGTTTCATAAGAGCCAAATTTAGTCACATTTAGTGTCTAAAATAAGAAAAAAAATATCTGGTACAAATAAAAATTGAAAAAATGGTGATGAAAATTGCGGTAAACCGCTCTGCCGACGTGGATCAAGACAGACATATACAAAATGCGAATTGTGTGTACCAACTACCTGGCAAATATTTTGGAGTTTTGTTGATCACAGAATATAGGCATAAACACGAGATGCTTTTTTTATAATAAAGACGCGAATAAATTTAAATAGTGTGTTTCAAGCCTTGCGTGATTTTTTTTCCCTCATACAATGTATATTCAGTACGGTCTTTTTTTTTCAAACTGTCTTATGAACATTTGACTGTACGTTAATAACTCGATTAAATAATGTAAAGTGATTTGATTATTAATAATGCATGATGTAGCGCGTATGATCAAAACTGTTTTGGAATTTTTCAAGAGGTTTAAAACAAAATTATCGTATAAGAAATCCATATATTTATCTGAAAGTTTAAAAATGGGCTTGAAATATGCCAGATAGTGATATTTCACGTTTATGACTATTTTACAGCAGTCAAACTTTGTCACATTAATTGTTTTGGCAATTGTAAAATTTCTAGTTGTATTTAGGTAAATGATGCCCATAATGAGACAATGTTACCAAGCATACAAAATAATAAGCTGTACAGTCTTAAGGGTGCCACCTAAGAGGTTTAAAAGTGACGGAGCAGTAAGGTCGACCTTGAAGCACGCTTCAAATACTGCGTCGCCTCAACGAGTCAAGCGCAGAATTAGCGGTCGTTCCCGCTGAAAGGTTTTTACTATGGGAAACTAAGCGGTGGCCATATTATTTTATTGGTGGTAAGTCTGCACCTAAGTTCAGTGCAGGTCGCAATTTGAGTTTCACGTACATCCGGTTAGTATATTTTGAAGTCTGGAAATCTTAAAACGCTGTTATTAGCCATGTTGGAGAGCTCTAAAACAGTGATTTCAACGTGCGTGGCGTCTTAACAATGAGTTTCCAACCTTGTCTGAAGTTTTTTTTTTTCGTACGTTGGCACAATGCGCTCACGTGGAATATTTTCGTAGAAAAGAACTGTTTACGAACACACCACAACGCATTGAAGCGTGGGCTAGGGGGCCGCCGTAACGCCATATTATATCACGGTATAGACCATTCACAAAAGTGAGGACTGCAGTAAGTTTTCTTTCAGCCCTTTTGCAGTCATCGTTACTATTTTTAATATGAAAACTTCAATGTAACTAAAAACCAGTGTAAACGTTTTAACACTCTCAAAAGTTAACATTATTGGTCCAACAAAACATATTTTTAATTAATTAATTACAAGTTCTGATGAGTGCTCAATTTATAGTGAACAGCGTATAGAAAGTAATTGCTTAAGTTCACTGTTTTCAAACGAAACGTTTCAGAAGTGGTTTCTAGATTTTAAACGTAAGATAATTTTAAAAATTTTCTTACTTACTGCCAGGGCCAATGAAACCGTAGCCGGTCCTTAGCCTCACGTACAACTGCTCGCCAATCTCCCCTGTCAAATGCTTCCTCTTCAACCCTTCCCAGCCCCGTTAATTCGTTTGTCTGTTGTCCCACTGAGTAGCAGCTAGTGGACAAATGGTCGGGGCTTGAGTATACACAGGACTGTGCATTCTAACATGTAGGTCACTGAATCCGTGAAATTTTCTGGCCCCTACTGATAACACGCAGAAAAAATCACTATGCCGATATCCCGCGTTCGAATCCCGGCTCCAGTCATCCTGATTTCTGTGTTACATGGTTTCCCGAAATCGCCCAGTGCGAATGCTGGGATTGTTCCTTAAAATAGATCATGCCTGACTTCTTTCGTAGTTTCTGTCCTTGTGTCAAGTTATGTGTAACCGTTTATAATGTCCTTGCTATCGACGAAACATAAATAAAAATACAAATATGAACCTTAGAATTAAAGTGCATTTCGTGTGGGAATAAATTATCGGTAATTCGTTTACACAAATCCCCCGTGTTCATTTTTATCGTTTCGTCGAACACGCTGCCGTCGTTGCCATTACTATTCATTTTAACAACATGAGTTATTTGTGTACCACTTACTGTATGTTCGTATGACTAGAGCGCACAAATTCTGCAATAGTTTGTTTCAATGCCTTACGTGCACATATGAAGCTGTGCTTCATGGTTATTGGCAGAATGTATTATTGCACGGACGTAGCTCATTTGGCTGAGCAAACAGGAACACGGGTCCTGCGACACCACACATCTGTGATTTGCGGGTAGAACCCTCGACGCTGAGAGTTAAAAACAGCCAATCACCGACCATTAAACAGGGCTGCATATGTGCACATACGGCATTGAAACAAACTGTTGCAGAATTATTTTCGCGAAATATCGTGGGCTCTACTCATGACCAAAGCTTTGCGGTATTTAATTAAACTCCCTTGCTTTGACTAATTTGGAGCTCGGTGTGGAGCAAATTAAATAGAAAGAAAGAGCAGTTGCAAAAATCAAATTACATTCTCGTGTTTTAACAGAACTGTCCGCTTGACCCATGAATAGTTACCGCTAGTTTTACCTTTTCCTTCAGAACCATCTATTGCACCTTCCTTCGAGCGAGTAGCAACGTATTTCCATTTGAACTCATTTGGAAAATTCGTGTGTAAAATGTCAACTACAAAACGTTTACGGAAGAAACATGAGATGTAAGTAGAACCACGATTTTGTCGCTAAAAGATTTTTGCACCATTTTGTTTCAATGCCTTACGTGCTAATCGGCAGTTGTGCTTCATGGTTATTGGCTGCGTGTCTTTGTTCACACACGTCTCTCATTTGGCTGCACAATTGTGGCATTATACGTCTGTGATTTGCCAGTATAAACCCAAGACAAGCGAGAGTTAAGGTTCCTGTCTACCTGCGCTGAAAACGCTTAGCAACGTGTTGCGATTAATCATTTTTTTGACGAAACTACTCAACGCGGATTACACGTGTATGCCTACGAAAAGAACGCACACTTCAAAAAACACCTCTAAAGTAGAGGCACGATTATTTCGCGTATTGATTCAAGGTCAGGTTGGACGTTAAGAACCTATAAGTAGTATGATTATGGGGTTTCTGGCACATGGAGCCGGAGTGTGGCACCCGCCCGAGTGTGGCACCACCCGCCATGTTGTGACGTCACGGCCCCCGGCCGACATGTTGGATGACCTTGACCTTTAACCTTGACCTTGACCTTGACCTTTCACCTCGACCTTGACCTTGAGTGTCAAATTACCAAAATTTTCCAAAAATTTCAAAAAAATTTTAAAAAATTTTAAAAATTTCAAAAATTTCGAAAAAAAATATTACCACCATCTTGATTCCGGATGCCATATTGTTTCCGGCCGCCATCTTGGTGTTTCTTCCAAAAAAATTTCGATTTCGCATTCCATTATAACCCCGCACGTTTTTAATAAAAAACTTTTTAGTAAAAAACTTTTTTAATAAAAAAAAATTAAATACAATAAAAAAACTTTTTATATAAAAATTATTTAATTAAATCAACTACCGACACGTCTTACCCGGAC
>PNEQ01060845.1:15351-53991 GCA_003012365.1 Medauroidea extradentata | reverse complement strand
TGAGTTCACCTACACATGTTTTCCTGCTTCTTGTTTTGTTCCGTCCCTCAGTTTCATTCATGCTTGTTTTTCCGTTCGGTATGTATTGTATGTTTGTTATTTGTTCTCATTTTTCAAATGGGGTTGCTTCACTGGGGTGGGACTGGCTGCGGGGGGGAGGGGACCGAAAAGCAGTCCCGAGGGTCCTCTCCTCTGCCGTAAGCTCGACTCCATTTCCGGTGACAGTGCGCTCCCTTTGTCCAATGTTTCCTTGTTTTCTTTCTATGTTGTTGTGGTCTTAATTATCTTTTGTTAGTTTTTATTTTTTATTTTTTATATTTATTTTTATGTTGTTTTATGTGGTTCTTATGTTGTTTTTTATGTATTTGTGTTCCCCTGACTGTTGTTTGTTTATGGGGGTAAATTTCAAGGCCTTCGGGCTGTTCTTGCCCTCTGTAAATTTGTTGTAAATAAATAAATAAATAAATAAAATAAATGTCATGTTAAGAAGAATAAAGTGTTCAATTGGGATATTCGTTAGAGAGGTATGTCATAATTTAGCTTATAGTAGATCATCAGAACTCAAAACAATAAGTGATGAGAAAAAAAAACTCCTAGTTTTGAGATTAGGTTGTGAAAACATAAAAAACATTTGTATGTATCATGAAAAAAAAATATCTGGACAAATATTTTCATATTCATCGAAAACGTTGTTGTGATCCCTACCAACTTCACAAGAAAACTGTTAAACAATCTCTTCGAGAAATAACCCCCACAACTGCAGCAAACTGCACTCAGGTGAGTTTGATTCCTGGTAAAGCTTTGTGCTCCAAGTGCTTACAAAAAGTACAAACTACTTCCCATATTTCAGGTGATGACACTGAACAACCACATGATTTGTTTGAACCAGAATGTGTTTTGGTAGAGTCAGTTAATACAGAATGTTCAGCACTTGGTGTATCTCCAGTGAAAATACAGAAACTCTCAAAGTGTGCTAGACCACCAATTTTAAAAAAGAAGGTGTGTAAGATTGCTGCAGTTGTATCTGATAAGCTACAAAAATCTTTCAATTTAGAAACATCATTGCAAGATGAAGAGGACACGAACTGCAATTATTTACAAAATTTAGGTAGTGAATACAAATTACTTATCAAGAAACTTAGAAAAAAGTTCAGAACTGCAGAAACTACAAAAGAGAAAGTAGGAATTCTCAGCTTATTGCCTAAAAGTTAGGGCATGAAAAAAATTCAGACTGAATTTAATGCTAGTCAGTACTTAGTTCGATTGACCCATAACCTGAAAAAAGAGGATGGAGTTTCGCCTGATATTTTGAGTAAAAAAGTGGGTAAAAAGTTGGACGAGTTAACCATCATGAAAGTGCGAACATTTTACGAAAATGACCAGTATAGTCGTTTGATGCCTGGGAAGAAAGATTGTATATCTGTAAGAAAAGATGGTGTAAAAACTAACATCCAAAAAGGACTTGTGCTAGGTAACCTCAAGGAATTATACTCTGCATTTAAAGATAATAGTACTAACATTAAAATAGGATTCTCAAAATTTGCAGAGTTACGACTAAAATATTGTGTACCTGCAGGTTCTGCTGGTACTCATTCTGTGTGTGTATGTAAAATGCACCAAAATGTTAAACTTACGCTTGCAGCTATAAAAACTAAACTTGATTACAAAGAACTCCTGAGTAAGATGGTTTGTGATTTAAATAATGAAAAGTGTATTACTTCACAATGTGAAATGTGTCCTGGCAACGAACAAGTTAGGGAAGTTGTAATGGAAGATATTAGAATACTTGAAATCTGTGAAGAGTTCAAATATAAACAATGGTTATCAACAGATAGATGTCAACTTCTAGAACTTGTAACTTCACCTGAAGAATTTTGTGATAATTTATTGGAAGGTCTTAGTGACTTAAAACTTCATCATTACATATCAAAACAACAATCTCAGTATCTAAAATCCCTAAAAGAAAACCTTCAAGAAAATGAGTGTATTATCATGGGTGACTTCTCAGAAAACTTTACATTTGTAATGCAAGATGAGATCCAAAGTTACCATTGGGTTAACTCTCAAGCTACTCTTCACCCTTTTGTCCTGTATTTCAAGACTGGAGGTAAACTGGAAAGTGAAAGTTATTGTGTAATTAGTGATTCATTAGAACATAGCACTGTTGCCTTCTATTGTTTTCAGAGGATTATCCTGCAGCACATAAAGTCATCACACATTGGCATTGTTAAAATCTTTTACTTTTCAGATGGCTCTGCAGCACAATATAAGAATAAGAAAAATTTTATCAATCTTTGTCACCATGAAATAGACTTCAGTTTGAAAGCAGAATGGCATTTCTTTGCTACTTTTCACGGCAAAGGTCCGTGTGATGGAGTTGGGGGTACGGTGAAGCGGTTGGTGACGAAAGCAAGTCTTCAACGTACACTGACTAATCACATTGCAACTCCTATAGAAATGTAAGAGTTTTGTGAATCACAAATCAAAGGAATCACTTTCTTTTACTGTACTGAAGACAATTTAAAAGAAGCCAACAAATTTCTGCAGCCTCGTTTTGACAATGCTATTGCAGTTGGACAAACAAGAACCTTGCACAGTTTTGTACCTGTGGATAAATTTAGTCTTAAAGTTCAAAAAACATCTATATCCACCGAATTTAAAATAGTGCCTATCAACAAAGAAATTCCTCCCATTGTACCAAAGGTAAATGAGTATGTTTGTTGTGTTTACAATAACAATGGGTGGCTAGGACTCGTAACAGAAATTGCAGTGTTTCACATGGATCAAGAGCTACAAATACAATTCTTCCACCCCCATGGCCCTGGAACTTCTTACAAACTTTCATCAAGTGACACTGTGTGGAGGAAGGAGCACATTCTCAGAATACTCTCCCCACTGGAGCTTACAACAGCTACGGGAAGAACACACAACATCAGCGCAGAAATGAGTCTGCTTATCTCAACTTTTCACCAAGTCTCCTTAAATATTTTCAACTCACCATTTCACGTTATTAAATTTTAACAAGCATGGAACATTTGCATCTTTATTTTAAACATGTACTTAATTATTAATTTTATATCCTACTTCTTTGTACTGAAAAATAAACATTTCAGCAGTCCTTCATATTTCATCATATTCTAAGCTCTGTAACTTTTTTGGTACTCAAAGTAACAAAGCAAACTATTTTTTCTTTTAAAGAGTATCTCGGAGGCTTTATAAATCATATTAGTTAAGATTTTTAAAGTTGGTCCCACATAAGCTTTTTTTGTCCTGTAAATGCCATTTTTTCGAGATTTTCGATTTTCAGGAATTTGTTTTAAAGTGTGGGACTGAGAGTATTGTGATGTTTTTGCTGGCACATGAAGTAACCATAGGGATGAATCACAGTAAAAAAATTCAAGTTGTTCCTCAAAGTCCTACATAAAATTTTTAATACTTTAAATTACTGAAAATCAAAGATTTTTTGGTTAATTTCATAAATTTACAAAGTAGTGAAGATGGCAAAAAATTACTTATGTCAAGAAACCAAAAAAATGTTCATTCAATCAGCTTTCCAATGATATGTGTACGGGGTGTATAGTTCTTAAAACAAAACAGTTATGGCTTATCAAAAAATACCCCAAAATGATGGTTTTACACCATACTTACAACAGAAAATTAGCTATATTTCAGAAAGTATTGATAGTAAAAATGTAAAAATTTGGGGTTCTTGTTAGGGAAAGTAGTTGTGAACAGTAACTAAGTTTCAGGAAAATCAAAAATCATGCAGCATCACACATTTGTATATATGTCATGGAATTACCCTTGTCTTATTCTTCTAAAAACCTTGATTTTCGTGTGTGACTCACACCTCGACTTTTCAGTTTTATTTTAGGGAAAAATATGATGGCAGTATATGGGTGAATACAGTACGGTATTATTAATTGTGGATGTCTTCAGTGTGGGTAAAGTTGAAGACAGTGACTAGGTAGCTCGGATTCAAGGTTGCCAGTAAGCTTATTTAAAATATGTATCTGGTATCCGATACTGTATCTGTATTAAATCTGTTTGATTATACAAACCAATGTTCTTGTGTGTGTATGTTGTGGTGTAGTGTGATGTGTGTGTGTTTTGTGGTGTGTTTTGTGTGCGTGCATGTTGTGGTGTGTGTGCATGTGGTGTGGTGCACATGCATGTATGCACGTGCATGCATGTGTGCATGTGGGGCTGGGGTTGGCGTAACACCTCAGTACTTCTTATGCTGATGTCCATTGACCTTTATTACTCAGTTCTTGTTTCTGAGTGGAAATTCTTAACTACAGCATAGGCATGTGCAGTACAGCTCTTGGAACGAAGGTTGACACCTAAAGGGGCTGGTATGTGAAGGGTGGGAATTAGTTGGTGAGACGTGAGGTGTATCGCCCAGTGAACAAGTTTTGGTTGAAGAAGGCAGAAAGGTGTGAGATGGCTCTAGTGGTGTTTACAACAATGGGGCAGGAGAGAGAACAAAATAGCAGTTGGGAGGGGGTACAGGATCTCTCGTGATGGCCACTCGCCATTGTCTGGTGGCAGCATTTCTAAGGTGCGTCTAGTGCAGGCCTGCCATTTAATGGACTTTATCAATTTAACGGATGTTTAAAGGTTAAAACGTTACGTGTTGATTTAAGCATCAGAATCCCATAAAATGCGTTAATTATGAATATAATGTTCAAAATGAGTTGGCGTGGCCTTGGAACATTTCCAGGCGGCGATTTGAATGTTCGTTGTGACCACTTTGATGAATGAAGTATAGAACACACACAAATTAATGGCGCTGTGGAGAAATACATGCAAATCACTGAAACACTCAATTACTAAAAATCATTTATGAGTTTGTGGTCATGCATATGCTTATTTCTAGGTGAATATAGGCGACATTATGTGCTTACTGAACCTGCTGGCTCTTGGGCGGCATCAAATACTTGTTAATGAAGTAATAACACACTATTACTGAAACTGTATTTAAAAATAATGAGTTTGTTAAGTATTTCCACTAACCAGTAACACTACTCTGTTCCTTCTCTTTCCAGGCTACACGATTTGAAAAGGATTGTAGGAGCTATACCATCGAAGGACAGTCCAAACACCATTGTGCTGAAGGTGCCATTGCTGCCCATGAAGACAATCAGCAGGAATGCAAAACTAGCCAGGAAAAGAAAATAGTTTTCCTCATCTGTTGGCTATGTAAATAAATACTAAACTGTTTTTCTATTACAGTATGTTATTATTTTTTTCTCCTTTTTGTCATGTAGCTTAATAAAATGTGGTTTGTATTTACTCACCCAAGGTTCTGATAAGTTTCTCAAAAGAAGGCAACTGATGAAGTTTTGGCTTATTGGTTTGCAGTTCTTTGATGACATCAAAAATATCAATGAACTATTAGTATGATCATGCAGTTTTAGTGATGATCTTGTATTAACTGGGGTAGTGTTAGAAATATTGTACATCTAAAGAAGAAGGAAATAATAATGATAACAACAATGTAAACAATGACATCAGCAATATCGATAAGAACTATAACAACAATTACTAAAACATGTAGACAGAGATGCACAAGTACTTACAGAATCAGTACTTGCGGTTGTGCAGTCACAACGTTTTGTTGGCCAGGCCAGCGAGTGATTGCGCACAAAGGTATGGTGGGTGGTTAGATGTGGTTAGTAACTAGCACACCAAGTGGCAGAGGGACGAGCTAGGGTGTGGTGGGAAATTTGAAATTTATCGGATGTTGTGACCTAGTGGTTGTCTGGATTTTATGATATGCTGATGGACTTGTTCCCAGCGCCTAAGTTCTGCACTATTTTCAGAAGGTGGTAAGGTTCTCGCCACTCTGGTGTTGTAATAGGCATCAAATTATACTCTATCAACAGATTCAACACGCCATCTCTTAACAAGAGACCACAGACATCCCTTTGGTAGTGCCTTACCACAAAGGCCTTGAAAAACTCAAGATTATATTCAACTGTGGCCACAAAATATTTTCTTCTTCACTGGTAACCCACAACCTGTTCTCCAAACCCCCCAAGACTAGTTTTCAGATGACCTCCAAACCTCCGCAACAAAGTGGTGCACCCCAAACTATCACCCAGACCTGTTTTCAGAACAATCATCACACCCAGAAGTTCCCATCCCTGCAATATCCATCGTTGCAGCACCTGTGCAATACATCAGCCCTCCACATCATTTCATAACAGGCTCACCAATCATATGTATCCAATTCAAGGCAATTACAGCTGCTGGACAAAAAACCTTATCTACCAACTACAGAGCACACAGTGCGATGCTGAATGCTTTGGCCTCTCCACAAACATGCTAAGAAAGAGGAATGGCCATAGGGTTGATACCAAACAAGCAATAGCCAGGTCCAGCCTAAACCTTCAAGATAAACCAGTTGTTGCACATGCAGCCTTTCACAAACTCTCTTTTGATGCCTGTTACAACACCAGAGCAGTGAGAGCCTTACCACCTTCAGACAATCATGCAGAACTTAGGCGCTGGGAACTAGTCGGTCAGTATATCACAAAATCCAGACGACCACCAGGCCTCAACATACGATAACTTTCAAATTTCCCGCCACACCCTAGCTCGTCCCTCGGCCGCTAGGTGTGCTAGTTACCAACTACAGTTTACCATCCGTCATACTACAGTGTGCAATTACTTGCTGCCCGAGGAAACTGGTCTGGCCAGCGAAATGCTGCGACCGCGCAACCTCGTGAAAAATGTGTTGTCCATCTGTTTTTTGTGTCCCACTTGTGTGTACTGATTCTGGTAGGTACTTGAGCATTTCTGTGAACATGTTTTAGTAATTAGTAGCCTAGCAGTCATTTGTCCATAAAATAGTGATCATTTATAAATGAAAAAAAAATTTACATAACAAAGGAAAGTGCAATGACAGGAAACCCTCTCTTTAAATGCTATCAAAAAACAGATAATTATCAGGAAATTATTGTGTACGGAAGTTAGGGTGCCACATATTGCAGCCAAAATATTTGAACAGGAAGGTGACATATCTGCAGCAGAGCTAGTTTACAAATATAGGATCACAGCTTGACGTTGTCGTCGTACCAGGCCACAGGCCAGGTGGAGTTGCACCTGGTCGCGGCAGGTGTTCGCAGAGTGTGTCAGTGACAGGTGTGCGCTGGTTGGTAATGGCAGATGTACGATACTTGAGTGTGTGTGGCAGATCAGTGACAGTGGCAGGGCATGTGTGAACTTGACACCAACGGGTGACACCTGCCATCCCGGCCATCTGCCAGTGCAGGACACATGGCTTTGCTGCCCCCTCCCTCTACCAGCTCATGAAGAAGGCAGTCTTGAAGCAGCGGCCGCGACGGACAGAACGAGAGAGACGTTGTGCGCTTCGGGACTCTGATTCGTCCACCGAGAAACGTAATGCGCGTGTGCAACTATCCGGCCCAGTGTTTTACTTTGTTTTGCCTTTTGGAACTGGCTCACTTAAGGCCCTAGGGTATGGGGGTGTGGACCGCCCCATAAGTGTCCATGTAAGGTGTAGTTTTCTCCAGGTCCTCCCTGCTTTTCCCGATCTGCAGTTGTTTCGACTCGCCAGGTGAGAGAGGGGCACGCCGGCACGAACAGACCACGACCCATCGAGCCTCGTGTTCCCGGTTACATGCTTAACCGGGTGGCGCCCAGAGCATTCCGACGCAGCTCCATTCCTACCTCACTCTCACCGGACACGGCGTCATGGCGCCCAACGCTTTGGCGTGAATATCGCTGTGTAAATCGAAGTACAACCTACACAGAGAAGGACTGGAAGACGACACTTCACCACAGGATCGCCACAGTTGCAGTGTTTAGCCAGCTACGTTACAGCCAGCACGTCAGCGACAGCAGGAAGCAATACACTGCGCTAGATCTAGAAAGAAATCGTACCATCGCACACAATGAGCAGCAAGGAGTGTGTTAGGTGTGGATTACCAGCCTTCCCTGAGTTACTTTTCGGAGAAGTTCTGCAACAGTGCTGCACATGTGCCATGGAGAACCAGAAGGGGAACCCGAGCGTGAAAGTGGAGAAGCGTATCGACCACAGCCCGCCAAGGCAGGCCAAAGTATGTGACTTGCCAACATGTTACAGACAAGGGAAGAAGATGGCCATTTGTGTGACTTGTCGAACAAGACGCCACCGCAAATGTTCGCACGCCACGGAACTTGTCACGTTCGGTGAGGGCGTGTTCGTTTGCGCAACTTGTGTGTCATCGAGGCCCCCTCCCCCGCTTCAAGGTCATACGTCACAAGCTACAAACCTACCACCCTATCATCCCTCCCCCAGTGCCTCAACTACTGCACGTCGAGCTGTCGCGACAACCTGCCAAGAGAGTGGGGTCATAATGAAACTTCCCGAGTTCTCTGGACACATGCAAGAGGACGTGGACCAGTTTCTACAGCAGTGCGAAACACTGTGTTTACATTACGGCGTAGTGTACGATGAGTGGGTTGATCATGTGATTAGCAACTTGAATGGTTGCGCAAAGGACTGGTGGAGAATATGGGGACATGCAACAATGACCTGGGACGAGTTCGCGAATAGCCTACAGTATCGGTTTGAGTCCGCGGAGGCTATAGCAGACTGTCAAGCGCGATTTTATAGTGAATGACAAAAGGACACAGAATCGACAGAGAGGTTCATAGCCATGAAAATCCAGCTGTTCCGGCGCATCTATCCAACCACGCCGCCGGAGGACGTACTAAGCAGCATAGCTCTACGTCTGCGACTTGAACTCCAACCATTTTTGGCAGAAGTGAAGTGTGGAGGAATATGTTCGTCGAGCAATCTTCGCAGACAGGGCCGTCAATCTGCTGATGGGACGTCCATTACAGACACTAGGACAGGCGGATGAGGAGGCCCCCATCACCAGAAATAGGCGCGATAGTGGCACATTAACGGGCCGAAGACAACTCGCGATTGAGGCGCAGCGGTCTGCCGACCCTGTGTCCGCCCCACAACTCTTGCGACAGGACATTCGACCGCCACAGTGCCACACCTGCCTAGCGAACACGTTTCACTGGCACCGGGACTGCCCTGTTAGGAATGCCACATGCCCGCCATCGGGAAACGCCTAAGGCGGGGAGGCAGGCCAGCTGCTGACCTACCCGCTGTCAATCGCCAGACAAACCTGACCACGACCAACACCAACTCAGAGCCATTTTTGGGACAATTAACTGTCGAGGAGGATCAGTTACTCCGCATCCCGATCGAAGTCAACAACCAACCAACTGCTGCATTAGTTGATACTGCCGCCAGCCATACGTTCGTCGCATCCACATTTGTTGATCCATCACAGATCCGATCTGGACCCTGCGTGCTACAGCTGGCCACCAGAGGGAAGCACAGTGCCACACAGGGCGTAACCGACCTGACGATCAGGATACGCGACCAGACGTCTCAAGTCGAAGCCTTGGTCGTGGACGGCCTACGAGAGCCCGTCGTGCTGGGGCAACCATGGCTGCAGCAACAAGCAGCAGTGATAGAGGTCGCGGCGAAGAGGGTCCACGTGGGAGCCGGGGAACGACGAACAGTGTATGCTGTCGACCGGCGGCCTAATACCAACCAACACACAATTCACCTGGGTGACCTGGACAACGAGGTCCCAGCCGAATACAGGACAGTGACACAAGCTCTCTTGGATGAGCGGAAAGATGTCTTCGCTTTCTCCGACCTACTTCAGAAGAAGGAAGGGAGTGTGCAGCCGAAAATTGTAAAACTGATTAGTTATAACAAAAGAAGAGAGCTGTTCTTCAGCAAGAGGGGCCTCAAGGGAACTGGTACAACGATCAGGGAAGACCTCACGGCACCGAGGATGCAGCTGCTCCAGGAAGTCATTAACACGCTGGGAGTCTGAAATACGTGGACAGTAGATGGCACCATCTTCGTTAGACAGGGGTCGGCCAAAAGGAAGATCACGACGAACGAAAACCTCCAGATTTTAATTAAATCCAAGTAAGCCACCAACATTTAATTGTCGCCATGACCAAAATTCCAATTACCTATTTAGTCTAATTGGCACACTTTCATATTTCTGTATCCTCCGGATGTAAATATAATGAGACTTCTAGTACCAGGTAGCTCTAGTTACATAATGTTAAGAGGTAATTTTTAGTTATTGTATATACTACTTAGCCTTTATACTAATCATAATGATACTATATTTTCATTTTTTTTTTTAATTAGCTTAAAACATTTATATAAAAAAAACTTTAGTTAACTGTAACAAACAATATAATTAGAATATTAAGTTAAATATTAATTTAATATTAAGTTTAATATTAACCTATTTGCAATAGGAGTTATCTTTAATATTATTAAATTGTATAAACATGCATTGTGTTAAAATAATGACCTTACAGCCAACGAACGTACTAAGTTCGTCGCTTGTAATATATATGTTGCGATAAGCAAACTGGTAAAACAAAGCAGTGTAGTACAAGTGGCCTTGTTTTGTGCATCCCTGACGGCTCACCCTCAGCGTGACAATGGCTAGTCGGGTCGCCTCCCCAGGCAGGCAACCCACAACTTTGTGTAACTTGCAGTTAACCCCTCCCACTTCCCCATTACCAAGACGGTCGTGCTTCACCACACCTGCTACTCCGGCATCATCTCTAGAAGTAAACAAACTCAGCTTCCCGACGAAAACCAAATATGATTTTAAAATTTGTCACTTAAATGTGCGGTCTCTCGTACGTAACATAGAAGAAGTTAGAAATATAATCGAGACAAATGATTCAGTCCACATATTTGCAATAAGTGAGACATGGTTACGCCCAGCAGTGCCTACACATGTAGTAGAAATAATGGGCTACACCTTCAGTAGAAAAGACAGGGTAGGTGGGCGTAGTGGAGGAGGGGTTGGCATGTACGTTAAGAACAATCTCAGCAGTAAAATTATTGACTTTGAAGATTCAACAGAAAACAGTAGATTTGAGCAGTTATGGACGGAAGTAAAATACAAGCGCGATAGATTAGCGGTATCTGTAGTATACAAACCACCCGACGTCTCATATAAGGAACTTGAGCAATTTGAGTTGTGCATGGAAAAATTACTAATAAGATTAGACACAATGGTATTATTTGCGTAGGCGACTTTAATATAAATGTACTGAATGAAACAGCGGCGGGGGTAAAACATCTGCATCAAATATTATCAGCATATGGCTTTAATAAAATTGTTACTGCCCCCACTAGAGTAACGCCACGCTCCAAAACTTTGATTGACCTCATAATAGTAAAAAACAAAACGAAGGTAACTTATGTAGGCCAAAAGGATTTACTTGGATTTACCGACCATAACCTTATTTATCTTGGCTACAGCTTCCCAATACCAGTAAATGAGACGAAAACAATTCCAAGACGTAACTATAAGAAAATAAATTTAAATTTTTTCTATGAGCAGCTAAAAAATGTTGATTGTGAACGGATACACGCCGAGGGTGATATTGACGTGAAAGTACATTCTCTTAGTTCTATATTACTTGCCATATTTGACAGTCACGCACCAGTGAAAGTACGAAGGAAGAAAAGAAAAGGAAATCCGTGGATTATGCAGGAAATATTGGCAAAAATGAAGGAGAGGGACATTGCAAAGAAACTATACTGGAATTCGCAATTAGAGGCTGATTTCAAAAATTATAAAGCACTACGAAATTCTGTAAAATATATGACTCGTGCAAAACTTGTATAGCAGCCGAAATCCACAAACGAAATACTAAAAAGCTTTGGAGAGACCTTAGTCATTTTAAGATGCACACGAAAGGACAATTTATAATCCCTCCATTCTTACATAATCCAGACAACATAGGTAAACAACTGTTTTGTTAACTTCAGTCTAAAAACTCAGCTAATAACCAAAATTATAAACCATATTCAACTGAACAATAACACTGAAATTACGCGTCTTTCTTTCAACCCCGTAACTGAAACTACTGTATACAAAATTATCAATTCAATAAGTACGCAAGCGGTAGGAACAGATGGGATTGATATCAATATGATTAAACTCTGTACACCATACTGTGTCCCAATGATAACTAATATCGTAAACACTTCAATTATCTGCTCAAAATTCCCTAAAAAATGGAAACTATCTAAAATAAGACTGATAGCAAAAATAAAACACCTAACGGAATACAAAGACCTTAGACCGATCAACATTTTGCCTGTCATCTCAAAAATTCTTGAAAAAGTAATTCACACACAGTTGACTGAATATCTACATAAGAATGACTTGTACTATGAACAACAATCAGGTTTCCGCCCACACCACAGCACAAGCACTACACTTCTGGACATAACAGATTACATATATGCACCTATGGATAAGTCACAGATTTCGTTGTTAATATTATTAGACTTTTCGAAAGCATTTGGTACAATTAATCATGAAATATTACTAGATAAATTGTGTAATAGTATAGGGTTGTCTGCAAGTGCTGTAACTTGGTTTAGAAATTACTTGAATGATCATTCCCAAATGATTGAATTGGTGTCCTGTGACTGAGTAAAGTGTTCAAATGCTAGAATTGTAAGGTCTGGAGTGCCACAGGGATCAATCTTAGGACCGATTCTATTTTCTTTACATATACGTGATCTACCGCAATGTCTAAGTTACCTTGCATGTCATCAGTACGCGGATGACACACAATTGTACATTTCGTGTTTGCCTAGTGACCTACTCTCTACGATAGAAAAAATTAACGAAGACCTAGAAAGAATTAACAAGTGGTGTATTGAAAACACCCTTAACATTAACCCGAGCAAAAGTGCATACATCAAAATTGGAACACCGCAAATCATTAAAAAATCCCTGGTACATCCATTAATTTAAATCAATGGGGAGATTATCCCCGAGGCCAAAACGGTAAAAAGTCTGGGCATCCAATTTGATCAGAATCTTAATTGGGTAAAGCATATTTCAAGGTTGGTGCAAACAGGATACTATCGGCTCAAATATCTCTATAAATTCAAACACATCCTTCCAAAATGCTTAAAACTAAAAGTCTGCGACCTCTTGGTCTTATCCTCTTTTAACTATTGCGCAGGTTTGTTTATTGGATTCGAAAATTCACTAAAATATAAAATACAAAAATTGCAGAATGCATGTCTTCGATATGCATACAATTTAAAGAGATGTGAACATATAACTGAATATTTGAAACTTTCTGGCTGGCAAAATATGGAAAACAGACGATTGATTCTACTTGCCAGACAGATGAGAAAAATAGGAAAGTACAACCAACCAAAATATTTGATAAATAAATTAACGCAGCTTGTACCCAAACACAGACACTTCACCAGGCATAAAAACAATTTAAGGGCGCGGTCTACCGTAATTTTCATCGCCATTTTTTTTTATTCTTATTTGTACCAGATGTTTATTTTCTTATTTTAGACACAAAATGTGACTAAATTTGGCTCTTATAAAAATTTTTTTTCTCTTATAGTTTTCGCGTAATGGCTTGTTAAAGTCATATTTTGCATGTTTCCGTTTTAACGACTACACTAAAACCAACTGATATACCAAACTCAAAAAAATCACAGTGGATAAAGACATTACAGGCTACAATGACATGCTTATAAAATTAAAGAATAAAATAAAAATAAACATTTTAAAAAATTCAATACATCAGTAATAAAAAAGTTTTTCTCAAACTTTTAAATTTTTTAGTTAGTTAGAAAACACACAAGAGGTTAGAAAAGAAATTTATATGGTTAAAAGAACAAAATTTTAGTGTAAAGATTTTCTTGTTAGCATCCAAGACATATTGATATATGGACAGCAAAAATTTGAATACAATTTGGTAATTAATGCTTAAGTTATGATGTGATGTATTTGAGGATGCATGAATACAGTATCAAGTTCTAATGTTTTTTAATTTTTTCATCCTCTTAGAATAGTCTCTATAATGTAACAAATATGTCATCCAGTGTACTTGTCAATGCTGTAGAATATGTAATATCTTTAATTTCAATGTTGCAATATGAATGTTTGGGTTTTTTTGGCAACAGCTGTCCAAAACAAGGGCAGTGGTAATGGAAATTTTCATGTAAGAGAAGTGAATGCCCAAAAAACTCTGTACTGCAGTCAAAGCATGAGATGCTCGATAGAATGTTTCGTTTTTGAATTTCTTGTTAATTCCAGCAGTAGTCTTTCCTGCAAGTCTACCATGCTTGTCTGTCCCACACATGCATATGAGTTGTCTGCATTATCTCCTGTTCTCTCTGCACACATTCAACATTACTGCAGTTCTACCACTCTCCGACTGCTGCATTGCTTGCATGTCACAATTTCTATGTCATTGTACCACTGCCAAAACTGATTCTTCTTGCGCACAGACCAAACCTCAAACAAGTATGGAATTGCCTGTTCATCCACCATGATGTCTAGTCATACCAGGGCCAACACATCCAGATTTTTCACAGCTCCATGACGACATGACCAACCCCTAAAGTTCCAAGCATTAGGACCATCTTCTATTACAGTCATGAGGAGCCCCAGTCAAAAGTGATTAGCTGTACTTGGATGATACGTGCTTTCCAGCTTGATGTCATAAGCCGGGAGGCAAATGTCTTTCTTAGTGCGGTGAGCAGTGGCAGGAAAGATGTTTGGGGCCTGCCCACTTGTCACTGGTGCTATCATAGCACAGCCCCTGAAGGAGACATTTAGAAGGAGCGTGGCTGCCATCACACATGTTCCAGGTGCCATTTTGTAACAATAATATTAATGAAATCAGTCTTCAATAAAAATGTAGTTATATTAAAATTTGAACAACTTGAGAAATGCATATGACATATAAGCACAAGTATAGAAATATTTTGAAGAAGGTATTTCTGAGAATGACAGTCTGAATAACTTGGAAGATTTCAAAATATTATTTATTGCTAATATGTTTTGGAGTTGACCAATGACTGAATTAAAACTTTCTCTTAAAAAATTTAGTGAGTGTTATGCATTAGTAATCAGATTACAGTACACCCTCTTTTAACCAGACTAATTGGGGGGAGGTGTTGTCTGGTAAATCAGAATGTCCGGTAAATGGCGAAGTACCAAAATATGCACACGGAAATAGACAACAAGCCGAAAGATGTATAGCAGTGTGATATGCGTGGCAACGCAGCATGTTTGCTGTTGTCAATTCGGTGGAAGTGGACGAGGGGGAAGGTTTGTGATGACTGGCGGGAGTAGAAAGATATGCATGCGCCTTTGTTTGCTCATTGAGATAACCAAGGGTGGAGGATGGGGGAAGAGTAGACGGAGAGGGATAGGAGGAGAAAAAGGTTTGTTAGCTTGGTTTCATGTTACGTTGTGTGGTAATATGTGACACGTGAACTTGAGCTATTTGCATTTCATAGTAAAGTGTTTATTTACTAAATATAACACAAATAAAAATTTACAGCTAAACTACTGCTGTTTGCATCCTGACGCAGTATCATATACAGTGTCTGTAAGATAGTAATCTAGCAGCTGTCCTTGAGACTCTTTCTGAAGGAGAAGGGACGGAAATGCTGAGCGTGAGAAAGGCATGTGTTGCTCTAATTTGTTCGCAGCTGATTTTATCTCTACACTTCATACATTTACACCACACAAGCATTGTTGAACATACACTGCCTCGTCAGACGAAGATTCAGTAGCAAGTTTGGTGTGTTTGCTAGGTCCAGCAATGCAACTTTTTTTTTGTTCATTATATTTCAACACACAACTCTTCAACTTATCTTTTGCTTTACTAATGTCGGACACAGTTTGTTTCTTGATATCATAATAAGCTTACAACTTTGCTACAGAAACACCGGGCCTCTTAACTTTTCTGTTAGTTAAATTTTTTTGCTTAACGTTAAAGTTACTCTCTTTCTTTTCCGTCCTGTTGCAGACGCCATTCCATAAAAAAATGCACAGTCTTTAACATGCATGTACAACAACTGCGTAAAAAATTCTAGTAGACAGACACGACAGTCGTTCTTGTCCGGACACATCAAAACACGGATGAGCGACTAGCTCTGCTTACCGTCTTACGCAGCTATCATTGCGCGTGCCTGCTGTCACCCAACAAAGCACAGTAACTAGGTAGGTCTTGCGCTGTTGATCTTACAGTTCCGTAAAAAATTCAGATAGACAATCATTCTTGCCCGGACACGGCACATATCCCGATGCGTGATTAAAAATAGCTCTGCCTACCATCTTACACGACTATCTGTGCGCGTGCCTGACGTCACTCACCAAAGCACAATAACCAGGTAGGTCTTGTGCTACATGTGACAAAGACCAGATAGTGGAATAATTTTGTATCGCCAGATTTTGTCCGTTAAATACGAATTCCGTTGAATGGAGGTCCGATAAAACTAGGATTTACTGTACTTTTTGTAATTTTTTTTTTGTACTTCGTCTATTGCACATCATGTGCATTATCTCAGACAAAATAATAAATTAATTGTCCATAGGTACATTTTATGGAACCCTAAGAATAGCTCAAGATGTGACAAGCTGGGGGGGTTGGGGAAATGGCAACAATGGAAAGATGATAACAGTGACTCGGTAGATGAGTCTGACAGGATGTAGATGACAAGGTTAGGGGAGTAGACCGGCTAGCAGGAAGAGCTAAAGCGAGATAGACGGTGAGAAGGGGTACGCTGTGGAAGTCGCTGGGAAAACCCTTTGGATGGTGACTGTGATGATCCCAGGGTCGACAGGCCGACGACCACAGGGGCAGGCTACGTTACCAGTTGGTTCTAGCACCCTCCAAGGCTATATTGTTCGGAGACCTGTCAAGTCCTGTCTCCACGCCACAACACACTTGGAACTGAAATACACTAAGCGTCACTAGGGATGGGATGATCAACTATTACTTAAATTAAAGACGGGATTATTTATGTAGTTTACTCACCATAAGAAGCAAAATAACTGGAAATGCGCTAAAGGACAGTACCAGTAGAGAGTATCTGGAGCCGTAAAAAAACAGTCCAGTAGGTGACACAGGAAAATAGTGTGAGGCTGACGGTGAAACTTACAGTATTAAGTTACGCCCCTGGACACAGCGACCAGCAGGGGGTGAGGAGCCCCTGGTCAAAAACAATAAAAAGGTTCCGGTAAATAAAAACTTAACTATTATAAACTAGAAATGATTAGCACAAAACCAGTGAAGGTTTTGGGGTTGACTGATACATCTATCTTCTCTGATCCGACTGATTTCAATGGCACTAGTTACGCCAAGCCGGCCAGAGAGGTTACTTTGTATGGCACAAACTAGTCCATACACATTAACACTTGATAAAACAGATATGTACAAAAGTTATATGGGACAAATCAGCACTGGAAGAATAATGACAACGTAAATAAAAATTTATTATCTTTCAGAAGCATCTTATGTAAGAAAACTTTTCCCATATTATGTAATTATCCAGCGGAAGGATACATAATATAGGCCTAGCATAATTGATGCAACATGGATGCAACTAAACAGTGAAAATTGAAAATAAAAGAGAAGTATTAAAAAGACATTCACAAAACGTGAAAGCAAGAGACTTGAAAAATGTTGGAATTTAAATGTATTTTCTGTGTGTCCAGGGCACTGCTGTATTTGTGTTACTTATTTAGCTGTGTGATTGAAAAACATACATAAACACTGAAGTCATGAAACAAAACACAAAAATTACTTATAACACTGAAGAAAAACACATACCATCAACACACGCAAAACTTTGCCATACATGCTACCACCCTCTTTGCAGGCTAAGGGAAGGACGTGTCAGATGGCTTGGATGTGGAGCAATTTAAAATGACAGGTAATCTATATATATAAAAATGAATCCCTATTTTCCTTGGTCACGCCACCACGCGTGAACAGCTGGACCGATTTCACTACATATTTTTTGTTTTGTTTGTTGTGATTGTTATTGTCAGGAGAAGGTTCTTATTAAAACAAAATTAAAAATTTGTGCAGAAAATTAGAAAATTTAAGAATACTTAACAACCATATACAGTAATATTATTTCTAATTTAACCTTAGCGCTTTGGACAATATAAACATCTTCGTTCGAGTTATTTATATATATATATATATATATATATATATATATATATATATATATATATATATATATATATATATATATATATAAAAAAGAAAACTGAATTTCTTAGTGTACGTCATGGTTAGTTCAGAGCCATTACGCCTTGAGGATGCTATAGTTTTGTCAAATGCTAAAAGTATATAAATAGTTTTGTTGGTATTCCAACACGGTAACAGGCGACGTATAACTGACCATGTGAAAAACATGGCTTTTCAAGATTGGTGCCACAAACACTTAGCGACTGCCATTGAGATTTATTTATCGACAAAAATTATAACAATTCAATTTCAATAGTCATCGTTAAGACAGGACAACGTCTGTAGGGTCAGCTAGTGTATGATAAAAGTAATGCTACCATAGCAGAAAAAAAAATATTCAGAAGTAAATAATGCAATAATATATTTACACAAATCTGTCATTTTCACTTTGGCTGTATCTTTTTGAGCAGTTAACAAGTTAATTTTAAGCAGTTGTTAATTATTTAAATACAAATACTAAGGTTTACTGGTATTCAAAGTTTGTAAATTGTAGGAATGCAACAAGGAATGTTTGTAAGTAAGATGATGTTTGTAAATAGCTATGTTGGTAATACAATCTTCGTTTTCAGAAATTCATCAGTGAATCCATCGGTGCTTGAAACATCAATGTAAACAAATTAAATCTTTATCTTGGAAAAACACATATAATGCATCTTTTAACTAAGAAGAGAAAACAACAGACTGACATTAATATTGTCAGAAATGCAGAAAAAATTAATGAATCAACTGTAACTAAATTTGTAGGCCTACAAATTGATACTTTACTAAACTGGAATTCTCATTGAATATATTTTACCAAAACTCAGTTCTGCATGTTTCGCTTTACGCAATATTGTTGATATCCTAAACAAAGACACGTTAAAAATGGTTTATTATGCATACTTTCATTCTATTATGACATATGGCATAATTTTCTGGGGGAACTCCACAGACAGTAAAAAAGTGTTTCATATACCAAAAAGAGCTATCAGAATCATGAACGGTAAAAAACAGACATTCTTGTAGACATCGTTTCAAGGCATCCAAAATCTTGCCATTTGCATGTGTATATATGTATTCAATACTCTCGTTCAATAATTTCCAGATAAATGAACTATTCCACAAGCACAACACAAGAATAAAAAAGAACATTCACGTGCCTTCTGTAAATCTAAAACTGGTACAAAAAGGGCCTTCCTACTCCGGTAGCGTTCTTTTTAATAAACTTCCCAAAAACCTTCAGGAAATGTTCTCCTCAAATCCAAAACTCTTAACAAAACAATTAAAAAAGATTTTCTTAAAGAACAAGCTTTCTACTCCATGGAAGAATATTTGAATCATAAACATTAGAAAGACCACATATTGTCACACACTGCGGTCGAGGTCATTACCGAACATCAGGTTGACAGTTTTTGAGTTTCCCATTATGAAAGAAGTGGGATGAATCTACCTGTGTTATTTTACGTTATGCCACAATAGGAATCCAAACAGAACACTTTGGTATCGTAGGTAACAGCAAATATAATTCATAATTGAAATTTACAAATTAAATAAATAATTAAACTTTGCAGTAAGCACATATTTTAAAACACAAACATTTTTCAATGAAAAAAAAAAATGTTAAATTGCTTTCTTTGACCTCATATTCCACACTGCTTATTTCTCGTTAGGGCCTATTTCAAATTTTTTTTTGCAAGAATTTGTTCAAAACTTTATTGGTAGAAGTTCTGGTGCACATCCACCAGACTCACTGGATTTTAAGGTCTGTTGAACTGGTTGATACATCAGTTCAACCAGTTAAGAGCAAAACTGTCATATACGAACGTCCAGTGTACACTGGTGAATTTCCGAATTTGCAGATTGTCTTGTGAACATATGTTGACATGTTCTGTATCCTGGTTGTCCTCTGATGCTAAATGAGATTTTTTGAGTAAATGAAGTTCTTTTCATTATTTTCAAAATGCTTAGGGGTGTTTTTACTGATACTTTATAGTTGGCTTGGGGGATATTTAATTTTGAAATACAGAAATTGTATAAATCTGTAGGGAGGCTTTTTTTTTTTTTTTTTAATAAAATATGAAACGGTTTTAATCACAAATTCCCTAGTTCATTTTGATTTGCTTAGTGTTTATAAGTTTTTTGGAGTCTTACATTTAAGACTGCGTAGAATCAATGTACCTGAAAATCCATTTAAAAAATGTTGATTACGACAATGGCATAAAGAGAACACTGTTTAAAATTCGCGCGCATTTCTTTGGTAGTAATTTGGTGTTTTAATGTTGGCTAGCATGGATTTCGTACTATTGCTTGTTATTCAATGTTGGCAACAATGGTTGTTGTACTACTGCTTGACCCCGCTCGTGTCGGGTTCCGAAGTAATCCATCTGTTCGTGGCGAAAGGAATTTCTAGTTGGTGATAATCCGTCAATATTTGCGCAAGGCCGAGGTGTTACTTACAACGGAAATGATAATGTGGAAGCAACTAATGGATACGCCGTTCTTTTCGGACACAATCCAGAGGATATAATTCCGGAGTTGCAGGTGGGTACGTATCTGTGTCAAAATACAATGGAGTTTAGTTTTCCTGTCGTAAAGTTTGTTTGTCAACATTCCTGCCACGACTTTGAAGTTGTGTCATTGAAAGTTTTCGTGCCTGGCGCTATTTACTGCAATAATTTTCCAGCCTTGAAATAACATTGAGGGCAGCCACCTGTTTCTTTCAGCAGGCGGACGTATAAACATTTCCCAGCATCGTTCGTAATTTGCAGCAGTGACGTCATTTGCGGTTTGTTATGTCAAGTGTGGGACCTTTTTTTTAATTCGGGAAATCCCAAGTAGTCCTATACTATCTTCTTAATTTTACGGAATTTCTCTTCTGCGCTTCAAGATATTAACGTTCGGTTCTTGTGAAATCAGTAATTTGTAATCAACAGTTTTTGGTCTGCTGTATATGTGACAAACGAAAGAAAGGTCAAAAAATAGGTCTAAGTGATAATTAGCAAGATATGTTTTGATTCTGTCACATTTATAACATTTCCTAATGCACTAGTTACATAACCTACATGAACAGGGGCTATAATGATGGATACAAACGTAAATAACTTAGGATATTAGGAGTGGTCCATTGCATTCAAACGTGGGAATATATATTTCTGGAAGCACAGAAAACATCAAAATGGCTAATTTTACCAAGGAGAGCCATAGATACATCAGTTATTGTACTCTCCTTGTGGTATGAAGTCATTATTAATTAGTTGTCCTTGTAGCTACATTTTGTAAGTAAAGATTAGGTTGGTGTTTTTGTTTGCGTTGTGCGGCAACAGTGGACCGCTAGCATGTGTATGTTGTATAACTAACTTTCTGCCTAACAAAGTTACGTAAAGTCCTGGGAAATATTTGACCTATGCTGCCTCTGCTGTAAACTATCATAGTTTCATTGAAATCCTGCACACACACACACACACACACACTTTAGCAGAAATTGGATCACATGCAAAGTGGACACTGCCATGGAAAGGTGGACTGCAAACATGATCTTTGAACGTCTCTGTTTACTGTAATAGTGCTAATATCCTAATTGTTATATCTTATGTTGTTCATTCAAGGAAGCTCTGGACAATTATAGTATTACTGTGGAGTAATTGCTGTTGGAAGCTTACAGATTTGTTAATATTCTAGAGGACCACAAAAGTTAATTTGGTAGTAGATTACTCAACATTGTTTTTTTATTTGTCAACTGTTGTAGTCTCTTGCTAGTCACCAATTCAATTTACACTGCAAAACAAACATTACTCCTCCCTCTTCAGGCGAGAGTAAATAGTTATCTAGTGGGCGGTCCAGGTTCAATTTCCAGCGGGTTCGGTCCCCAGATTTTTGTATTTGGGATTTGTGCAGGACAATGCCACTGGTTGACTGATTTTCTTGGGGATCTCTTGTTCCCCGCCCCTTCATTCGGGTGCTGCTCCATACTGCATCATGTCATCCCTCACCAATCCTAAAGACGTAGATGTTAAGAGGAGTCACCACTGTTTACAAATTGTACCAAGTTTGACCTGTGGAAACAGCGGAGCAATGAGAGCCAGAGTACCACGTTCTGTGGGAAGCGTATCACCTCTATTCACAAATTGTCAAACTAGTGTGCAAGGTTTTTGGTGTCTTTTTGCTATGGGACTCGGTGACTTTAAAATTTTATTTTTGGGCGGTATGAAGTAAATGCCATTACATGCCTCTCGCTTTGCACTTTACATATTCAGGTAGTATTTTCGGAGTTACAGCTTTCTAAAAATAAGGCTTTTTTTTTTTTTAGCAATTTTGAGAGACACAAAAATCATGTTTCTGACAAGTTTTTTAATTCATAGAAGCATAGTTTTAAGTTTGCGTTATTTTTGTGGATAAATGTAATAAAAGTTAAGTGGTTTTGCGTAAAAAGAATATGTGTTGCACACTAAAACACTGTCCATGCACCAGACGAGGGCTTCTCTTAAATGCTGACCAAATTCTCTTCACTTCTCTTCCAATACCGGTGTGTGTGCTGTATTTGGTTCCTCATCTATAATTTATCATATTCAAATAAGGAAAAATAATAGTCATATCAGGCTGTAGAGTTATCAACATTGGCTGAGTGATGCTATTACCAATGAATGAGCTGGTGTCATTATTACAAGGTCATTCGTATCCTCACTAATATGTCAAGTATGGTGGGAGTTAAAAATTGCCTCAATTTGAATAAAAAAAGTGTTTGACTCCTTGTAAGTTTCCAGTCATACAAGGCAAGTGTGTTTTCACCAATTTGACCTCAGCCTCTCTTAGTGCACCAAAATAAGGGGCCACTGGATGCCTTTTGAAGCCAGCTTTGTTGGCATCATGCTGATGTAAATTTGCTTTCTCAAAACATAATTCACAAATCAGTGTTCTGGTTCCCATACAATTGACCAATAATCCTCTTGAGGGCTGGCAGGAAATGCTGTGTGGAAAGTCCGGTCACCAATTCCAGATGTATGCCTAGTACTTTTGTACTCTTGAAAACAAAACTACAGAGGTAAGCCTGTTATGGCTTGTCACCCCTTAGTCGTCCTATGTTGATCGAAAACGAGCCAGCATAATCAACACACACATGCAGAAAAAGCTAGACTTGCCGAGCTCTACATCTTAGTAATTCATTCTTATGGTGAGCACAAGGTTGCTGCAAATTACATAAACCATGATCCTTTAACTAAAAAAGTGTCCAATGGTGTGATGAGTTTCAGAATACATTAGGCTGCCATTTATCTGAGTGCTGAATGTATAAACAAAGCCCCTGCATGGATGTTTCTTGTACAAAATTAGTCGACAGCAATGACTTAAATGATGCTTCATCGGCAGCAACAATGAATATTTCTGTTGGTAATCTTGTGAAGGATTTTGCAAACGTCTTCTAAACCTAAATATCTTCTCCATCCAAAGTTGGATTCAAGCTACGCAAATGGTCTTTGAGTGGTTTTCTTGTTTGCACGATCTTGACGAGCTAGGGGGTGCTGGGGAAACGGAAAGATGATAACAATTACATGGTAGTTGAGTCAGACAGGATGTGGGTGACAAGGTTAGGGGAATAGACCGGCTAGCAGGGAGAGCTGAGATGAGATGGATAGTAGGAAAAAGATACACGGTGGAAGCCACGGGGAAAATCCCTCAGATGATATGAGCCCAGGTTCGACAGGCCTACAACCACGGGGCAGGCCACATTACCAGTTGGTTATAACACCCTTCAATGATAGATTCTAGGGAGACCTGCAGGGCCAGTCTCTACACCAAAGCATCACTAGGGACGAAGTGAGCAACTTTTACTTAAATAAAAGACGGTGTTATTTACGTAGTTTACTCATCATAAGAAGCTAAATGACTGGACTCAGGACTGGTAAATCAGTCACTTTTTCGCTTTTTTCATCTATTGCAGTGCAATTATTGTTAAGCTGACTTGTAATAATTTCCGGCGTCGGGATTTGGTGAACCCATCGCCCTACACATTATACTTACTTAATGTGTTGCAGCCAGCCACTAACTGTCTAACTTTTACTAATGTTTCTTTGTTCCTATTCTTACTCACTATATTGTTTCTTAGAATGTGTATGGTACCTTGCAAAATCAAAGGAATTGTGTGGAAAGAAGGTTGAACGTGGAAAGAAGGAGCTCCAAGTTACTGTTCGATATTGGTAAGATACTCAGCAGCAAATTGTTTCACAACATTTGGAAACATTTTTCATCGGAAGAGCCACAGCAGAAGATATACGTGACAAGTTGATGCTTGCTATTAATGGGGTAAGTCTTCCTCTTCAGAATTTGCTTATGTTGGGAAGTGATGGATCAAATGTAAACAAAAAAGTGTCACGTTTCATAAATGAAGAAATTAAGTTACTTGGGGGGAAAGGGCTCGTTGACATTGGCTTGTGCAGTATCCATACCATACACAATGCATTTTTGAAAGGAATGCATGAACTAGGGGAAGATACTTCAGATTTAGTTATGTCTGTACATTCATTTTTTGATGGATGGCCTACAAGATGCGAAGATTTCAGCATAATTCAAAAGGACCTTAATCTCCCAAATCATCAATTTATCAAGCATTGCAGTTCAAGATGGCTTAACCTAGAAAATGCAGCAGCTAGGTTATTGGAACAGTGGGGTGAAGTTCTATTATATTTTCATAAATTTGTCCCACATAAGAGACCAGCAATATCCAAAAAGAGCAATGTCTCCAAGAGGATAGTAGGAGTGCTAAAATTGCCTACCATTAAGGCAGAAATGCTTTTTCTGTATTCTAGTGCCAAACTTTTCACACAGTTTACAGGATCATTTCAGAAAAATATACCGCTGATACATCACAGTGAACTGGTTGCATTGATGCAGGCACTAGTAAGCAGAGTATGCAAACAAGAAATGGTAAGTTCTTCCAGTATAAAAAGTCTGAACTCGGATATATTTGTTGAGTCAAACCTTCTTCCAATGAAGAGCATTGTTTGTGGAGATGGTGTTAAAGAAGCATTGAGAAATGCACCTAAAAAGAGCAGCTGTGTTTCTTGAAGAATGTTCAGACACTATGTGCATGCATGTAAGAATATTATGTATAAAGCTCCGGTCTCGTAATCTCATTTTGTGAAGCATTTCCGCTGCTTACACCCAGATGAGAGGAAAAGTAATCGTAGCTGTCAAGACATTGTACGTTTTGCTCAAGGTCTTCCAATAAATGTTCGGGAAGTAATGTTATTGGATGAATGGAAACTGCTTCAGCTTGAAATAGATGAAGAAGGGAGCATGGGAAATTTATTTATTTATTTATTTATGTTATTGATATTTTCTGGAAACAGTTTTTTGGCAAGACATGGGATTCAGGAAGTTTAAAATATCCTAATGTAGAAAAAGTAGTCAAAGCTTCGTTGTCACTGTCCCATGGAAATTCTGATGTTGAAAGGCGGTTTTCAATATCAGGTAAAATAATGATAGATGAGAGAGTGTCTATGTCAGAGATAACTTTGAATGCTGTATTGACAGTAAAAGATGGCTTGAAACTGTTTAAAACAACCCTGACTATGTTCCAATCACTAGACAACTTATTTCTATTGCAAGAATTGCACACAAAAGTTACACTGACTACTTAGAAGAACAGAAAAGACAGAAAGAATTAGAAGTAAAAAGAAAAATTGAAGAAGAGAATAGAAAAATGTTGCAAGTAAAAAATGAGCAGGAATTGCAAAAAGAAAAGAAAACAATAGAGCAGAAAGAAGAAGTGCTTAAACTTTAACGACTGGAGACAGAAATAAACGTAAAGCTGGTGATATTCTGCTTGAAGAATCAAGTGAGCGTCTAAAAAAGGCTTTCCAAAAAGTAAGTTTGTAAGAGGTAGAAGTTGCTCAAGCTATGCTGCAAGGTGTTTCTAAAGTAAGGAAGGAAGAAAATCTACATTGCTGACAACCTTGTTTTCAAAGATACCCAAAGCTGAATGAGACAATTTATAAAAATTATAGTACAAAACTTTACTTAACTTTAAAAAATATAACTCCACTTTTTTTTACTTTATGCTCATTGTATTGTTTTTTGTTAACAATTAGTATATTTACTATGAAGGCTTATGTAATTTTTATTTTTTAACATTGTGATAAATGTCTCGAGTACGGAATTTTGTAATAAAAAAAAGTCAATGACTGAAAGCTGTAGCCTGTAGGTCAGTAGTCTCGAAAATTATGGCGTGAGTAATGGACTTGTATGTTTCACTACCGGTACCTATAAAATTTTTGAAATGTCGAATAAATACAGCCCACTTCAATTGCTTTCAAGGGCCCAGGCACAAATGTACTTGTGTTTATTGTTCATCACGTTCTAAAGTTTATCTGCAACATTTTCGACGTCTCTACAAATACAAAAATTATGACAATTTTAGAATAATGCCTGGAAAGAAACCTGTAACGTAACACAATTAGTGTGAGTCATGTAGAGGGTCTACGAAAACCTTAATTTATATTCTCAGTTAGTTTTGAGTAGGGTGTTTTTTTCTTATTTGTTTAGTTTGGCTCCTATTTTAGTTCCTTCCTTGAGTAATGCTGTGGGTACGGGATATTAGTTTTACTCCCTCCCTGTTTTTCCTATTCCCTTCCCCTGTCACTTGTGACTCCCCCTCTCTGGTCATCCAGCCTGCACCGCTGCTTGTGCACATGCACTGTGTGGATGGGCAGGGTGGAGGAGAGCAAGGCTAGTGGTTGTGTGGACGAAGACTGATGAGAGGCGAGGAAGAAAGAAATAGGTGAGTAGTCAGCGAGGACATAGTAAGCTCAGTCTGTGTGAAAGATGGCCGAGTGGGTCGGCAGGGCAAGCTGGGGTGTCTGTCGTACGCTGAAGTGAAAGCAGTTTTGTTCTGCATTTTGGACCCGAGTATGTTCTGATGTTGTGAAGCAGACAGTGCAGCGTAGGGGTTTATACCAGTGTTAATTGCTTGCCTGAAATTTAAGGGGTTTCAAGATTGGTTTGAGATTTTCGGTGTGAAATTTTGGCTGCCGACCCAGTGATAACAGTGAACTTTAGGGATATCAAAGCTTGGGAGCAATGACAATTTCGTGGCCACGTTGGGATTCCTTTCCACTCGCTTCAGGTGATCGGCGGAGTTTGTTGCCCAGAGGTTGCCATCATATATTGGGAGTATCCCACGTCTAATGGAGTTTCTGCACTGCTGTAAGGTAGGATCAAGCCTTATTAGTTGTTAGATGTTTCATGGCACCACTTCAAGTTTGCAAGCTTTGAGACACTTGGTGAGCGCATTGAAGTGAAAAATTGTGAAGTCGTATTGGTTGTCGATGGTACCAATATGAGAGATTTGTGAGCAGTAACCAGTTAGTGTTTTTACAGTCTCTTTTATTGATGTCCAATATGTTATTTTTAAACAAAACCCTCATAATAATAATACTGTCCGAGATGCCAACTGATAAGAGATGTGTTAAGATAAACATTGTGACAACTAGTCTTCCATGCAAGAACAACACACACACTAAAGTTTAATGCCTCTGTTGTTGAAAGAGCTATGGTCGGATGTTTTTTTTTTGTTGCCCACAAGATATCTGAACCATTTTTTAGGAAAACATAGCCCATGACTGATCATAGCTCATCCTGATCGCCTGCCTAGTCTGAGTCACTAACCAACATCAGGCTTTTTACCTTGAAATTCCAGTTTGCAATCAACGGTACCTTTGAGGTATCTCATAATGTGCTTCACTGCTGCCCAATGAGGTTTACCGGGATTTTGATTAAACCGGCTCACGTAGCTTACCGCAAAACTTATATCTGGCCGGGAGACCTGAGCAGCACAAAGGAGACTGCCAACAGCCTCTTGGTACGGGATGTTTCAGACATTTGCTGCATCTTCTGAGGTTTGTGGAGACTGCATCTGTGAAAGTTTTTCACCAGGGGACATGGGTGAACTTACTGGATTGCTGTCTAACCTGTTGAACTTCTTCAAAATATCCTCAATGTACCCTTGCTGACTTATCCAGATTTTTTTGTTTTGTCTGTCACGTGTGATCTGGTAGCCCAATATGGATTGTGCTCCTCCCAAGTCCACCATCTTAAAATAATTAGCTAAGTGTCCCTAAACATCATTTTTCATTCTCTTGTCCTTAAACAAAACCAGGACATCGTCAAAATAGATTGCTACTATCAGAATCTTATCTCCCAAAATTCTGTAATAAATGCATGAGTCGAACTTAGATTGCTTCAAATTGTACTCCTTTAGGCATGTGTCTACTGTGATGTTCCGTATTCTACTAGCCTGTTTTAGTCAGTAGAGACTCTTCTTTAGACGACAAACTGGCTGTGGCATGTAAATCTCTTCCTCAAGGTCTCCTTGAATGAATGCTGAGACAGCATCCATGTGGTCAACATCCAAGTCATGCTCTGCTGGTACAGTGAGAAGATGTCTAAGTGAGTTGAAACAAATGACTCGTGAATAGGTCTGTCCAAACTCAATCCCCTTCACCTATGAGCAGTCCTTGACCACAAGTGGAGCCTTATGTTTAACAATCTTGTTTGCACTGTCCTTTTTTTTGTTTTAAAAACCCACTTGCACTTTAAAGATTATTTTTCCTGGAGGAAGGTCTACTAATTCCCAGATTTCATTTTCTAACTTTGCTTGATATTTGTGCTGCATTGCATCAATCCACAGATTTTTGTTTAGGTGTACCAGGACTTCTAACGTCCTCGGGTTCGACACATACGTAACAAAGTCATGTCAAGCTTCGGGTGGTTTTCCGATGTGGTCTCCTCTTCGAAGGGTAATAGACTGACTGGCCACTGCTAACTGATCAGGTGAAGAGTCTGTATCCATCTGTTCATCACATTTATGAGGAGTTTCTTCGGGAAAACCATTAAAAGTCTTTCAACTGCTCTTATTCATTTAAGTCACTGTCAATCTTCATCTATTGAGTTGGATGAAAGATTATGTTCCAGCTTGAAGAAATCCAGTCTCTTCTTATCCACAGGTCGCTTGAGTAGCGAAGACCCTTTTTCATTTTCAGGGTGGCCACCCACCTGGAAAACCTGGAATTATCAGGGAAATTGTGGTTACCTGAAAATATCAGGGAAATGTCAGGGAATTTTTGGTTCATCTGAGAAATTTCAGGGAATTTTCTTGTCTCATTCATTTTGAGCTTCCGCAAAAGTCATAGGAAGAAATATAATGGAGTTTTGAAAGCATTATTACATTTTTATTGAAAAAAATTACCATTAGGTGTGATTATAGGTACTCCATTGTCAAGTTCGTAGTTATTTCTGCTGTTTGTTTTGTCAAGTTCACTGACAGTAGTGTCAAGAAGGACTAAAAATATTTATATTTATTGGAAAATGTGTTGAATAATATGCCAAAATGTTGTTTTCATACTTGCAAAAATCAGGGAAATTTTTGGTTTTCTATCAGGGAAAAATCAGGGAATTTTCTTTGTTGCAAAAGAGTGGCCACCCTGATTTTCAGCATAGATTACATCTCTTGAAAAAATTACAACACTTTTGTCTGGGTCATCCAACAAATACTTAGGATCTTGCCTTGGGGTGCAGTTTCTGCGTTTTTGGTCTGGTACATATGTGCGTACATTTAGCACTCAAACACACGAACATGTCTGATGCTCGGTTTCCTGCTTGACCAAACTTCCTCTTGAGTTTTATCTACGCATCTGCTCGGTGACCTATTTAACAAGTAAACCGCAGTGCAAGCCGCTTCTGCCAAAATATCATTGATAGCTCAAATTCTGTGAGCAGGCATATTGTTAAACAGATAGCAACAAATTGTAAGCCCAATCATGCCAGCAAAAAGTTAAGGGCTTGGGATCCCAAGTTTCTAAATTTTTAACAATTATTATTTTTAAAAATGTGAATGGGAGCCGATATTGTAAAATCACTGTGTAACTTTATTATAACTTGTTTTAATTGCGTACTCAGATTTTATCATGATGAAATACAGCATGTTAATTAACTATAAAATTAGCTAAAGTGTTTATGCTGTTTGTCTCAAAATTGCATTACATATTACAACCAATTTGCAACCAAGTTATAGAGCAATTTTACATTATCAGCTCGTGTTTGGGTTTAAAACAATAATCCGCTCGAAAGTTGGGAAATTCGGGACCTATGCCAGTAATAAACATATTGTATCTGCACAGTGATAAAACAATGCAGACTGTCATTCAGTTGGATCCGGGTTTGTTTCCAAACTCAGCCATCCTAATTTTGGTGTTCGTGGTTTTTCAAAGCCACTCCAGGTGAATGCTAGGCTGGTTCCGTAATATAAGCCCAGGCCATTTCCTTTCCAATTCCTTTCCTTTGTCTTTATTAGTCGCCCACCAAAGTCTTGTGCTGTTTGGGGAAACTTAAAAATGCAGAAAGTTGATCATTAATTAATATATATGAATTATAGCTTTCTGATCAATAAACCTGAAATTTGTTTTTCAATCTGTAAGGATCATATTGAAAGAACTGCATTTTCAGGTAGCGGTCTGGAGATGGAAGGACCGGAAGTAACGTTCCTCTTCCAGTTTGGGCTGGTGCGTGACACAGTGTCCATCGCTGCCAATGCCCTGGGTCTGAAGACACTCAAGGATCTGGCTTGTGAATTCATCAACAACAAGGTAAGAATTACTTTTGTTTTAATTCCTCATCCAAGGGGAAGGGGGACTGGGATGAGATGGAAAGAGAGAAAAGGGAAGTTCAGCATTTCCTCACAGTCCTAAACACATGACGTAGTTGAAGAAAGATTTTTATGGCTGCCAGTGAGTTCCCAAGCTTTGACCTCCACAAGAAATTGAAATCTCTGAGTTGGGAAACAGAACCATTGTGACAGTGGTGGCTACGAGTCCCATCTTACAGGATGATACCTACGTGAAATATCAAGCATAAGGAGATATCAAGACAACATGACGAACTATGGAGACATATGTGGCAGAGACGCTCCGAGAGAAGGGAGTATAACAGTTCTGGCTGCTGCCATTTGAAATTTGTGACAGGCTCCAGGGACAACCATTCACTATCATAAGCTCCAATGGGAAATTCCAGCCGCTCAGCTACCTATTACCACCACACATGCACATGCCCCCACAGATTCCCTCTGCATCTCCTGTATCTTCATCTTCCACCAGGTGGAATGTACCCAGGAAAGGAACTGATGGCAGGCACTGGGGGCTTGCATCTCACTCTGATTTATAAGCTCAACTTGGACCTGCTTCTGTGTAACCCAAATGAGTAAGAGAGCATGAGTGCATGTTGACCATTAGGTACCACTATAAAGAATTGACCAGTAAAAGTTGATTGACCCTATCCTGCTCAGGTATGTTGGTAAGTCTAGAGGAAGCACAGAACGATCATTAACAAATTCCTCTGAGATAAGAAAACCACTGTGTAAGACTCTGTGATTGAACTGCATTTTCAGTGACGAGAAGTTTGGCTATACACTGTGACATCAGTACCAGAAGGATGTTCGCAGAGTATTTACAATATGTACCAGCAATGTCATGATACTTGATAACTAATACCTTAATTAAGGCATTTTATTTGTTGTGCTTGTTAATAAGTACTTCGAGACTACAGAACATTGCCAACCTGAAGCAATAACGGTAACACTGATGCACACACCTAGTAGGCTACCTTGTGTACCTGGTGCGGAATGGTGCATAGTCTTTATTATCTCTCTAGAACTGTGAATTTCAAGTGTTAACCCTAACATTTTACTATTAGAAAATCTATAGCAAGTTCATGGTAGGACCTTTGGGTCACTCGTGGCACTAGATTTTGAGGTACAATGAATGAAGAGCTGTTTTTAGCTATGTTGGATGGTTCGGATACAGTAATTTTAATGTGTGCCAAGTTTTGTTGAAAGTACCAAACTGCTATCTATAGGATATTCGTGATAAAGTAAGTACTTGACCATTCTTATTTAGATCTATTGTCAACCTTTTTGAGTATTTCCACAGAATACAAATGTTAAAATTGTCAAGTGTATTACTTTTAATTCTTAGTGTTTCTATTTTCATGTGATGGAAATGCATTAATGTATCAAAAATATATTTAACAGAATGGTTTTTTTTTTTCTCCAGTAGATAATTATTTGGGTACATAAGTAACAGTTTAATAAAAAAAACTCTTGACACACTGTAATAGTATTCAATAGACATACATATGGATGCATTGTAATGTGGAAGACATTAATAAAGTATACATATATGTATGTTTACGTAATAACACAAGTTTATACTCTAAATTAACCATAAAAAAAAAGTGAAATGTTTTCCAATATATCACAGACTGCAATAGTAACAGTCGTGAAAACTATACACAATATTTTTCTTGCATTTATATATTATTCTCACCAGTTTGGCAGATATTTGTCAGTTTTACAAGAAAAATTAATACAGAAGTATACAAGGTGATATTGTACATTGCAGAAACATGTTCCAAAGATAAATTTAATGGAGATTATTATGAGTAATATTTAAGCACATTGTTTTTCTTTCTTTATCTGCTCTTCATATTTAAGTCTAGTTATGCCAGATATATTATGGTACAAAGTTTGAGTTGTAGCTTAGATAACAGAACAATGGATGTAGCAAAACACTTGTGATTTTGTGATATACATACTGTCAACATATTGAACATGGCTCGGAAATGAGCACTTACGTTGTGTCTAGGTTGTTTCATATCAGCTCGTACATTGTCTGTGTTGTACATGTTCCATATCTATCAAACTGCTGGGTTGTAGGGTACACATATGGAGAAATAACGTATTTGTTGTCAGTGGGATTCTCAGACCATTGGAGTGTAGGAAGGCTTCCCTGTAAGTTTCCCCTACATTCTGATCATAAGTTTTCACAAGATAGTTACCTGTTGCATGGGATTTTAAACAGATGCTGGGCCGATACTGAATTTTGCAGATACTTTTTTGATACAGTTTCTATGTTGCCAGCTCCACAGATACCAAATACTGCAATTACAATATATTCTTCTAACGTAAATGTAAAACATATTCAGACGTCTCCATAAAATTAATATCAATGGGCCTTATATGTTGAGCTAATTGTGAACATGTAATTTGTGGGTGTACATATGAAAGTGTTTATAATATTGGAATGAAAAATAGTGAAATATCGTGTGGCAATAAGTCATAGCATATTATTTTTTGGTACAGATAAGCCAATTTGAAGTTGCATATCCCTTGCCTATTTCTTTTATGGGAGGGTATGGATTCCTGAAGTTGGGTGACATGAAATTCAAGTAAAAAACAAAAACTGCAGTATTGATATAGTGTGTCGGAAATTATTGTTAGTTTAACTTACTAAAGCAGGTACTGTAATATATACAGATACCATACTGTGGTATCATAATTGGCATCGGCTCAGAACTATTTTAAAGTAACATTTCCTGACAAGTGTGATACCAATATATTTACCTGTGAAAAGAAAACACGTTTCAGATGCCGATGGGACAGCATTTTTAAAACAGGATACGTATTATGGATATAAACATGATTTTAAAGTCATCAAACAGTTGAAAACTGCTTCACGCTGCTGCATCTCATAACGTGATGATTGGATGCAAACAAAACCATTAATAGATCTGTGTATTTTCCTTTGCTATAGTTACATTCAGTAATATTATACATTCACTGCTTGACATTTTAAACCTAGTATACGTGGAAATCTTTCTCCTTTGTAATAGAACAAGCTAGCATTCTAGCTGGTATCTTACCATGTTTATTATTTAGTTCATGCTGGAAACTTTCTCGTACGAGAAGGTGTACACCAATAAATATTTTGAATGCAGGTTTTAATGCTGTGTTTGGGTATTGCGAGTAACTTGTGCAATATTTATTGTGTCTGCATAAAAAAATTACTACGAAATATAATAATTGAAATTTATTGGTAGGAGAATATATCTTGGTTTACAAGTAACGTGATGCACGATTGGGCAATATTCCTTCAGTAGCTTCATTTCTCCAGCTAGTCAATATTTATTTCAAAATACTTTGTATTAGTTAGCTATTTTGTTCAAAAACATTTGCACGTGCGTAACAATTGTTTGTTTACATTGTACTTGTACAAGAAAGATAACGATAAATAAAACCGTCCCTATCCTGCATTAGCTTGTATACAAGTCCTTGTATGTTAGCCACTAGTATGCCCAGTGGACACATACAGAAACACAATTTTGATACAAGTCGAGGTGAACGAGACGGTGTTCATCTTGTACAAGAAAGATGTCAGTGTGATGGAAAGCTCGCACACCAGTTTAATACCTTATGCATAGCACCGTATGTATCTGTAATGTAATCTTTCCCATTCTTCACTCCTTAGACTTAACTAATTAAATGCTCTATAGGCATCACTTTGATTATGTTTTGTCTACAACTTGCATTATTAATAAATTTTTGCTGTGCTATGAGTGTCTACGTGCACAATGTTGTTATTGTGGACAGCATGCAATAAGTCATATCATTATTACTACCTATTTTTTTATGGTGCCAAAGTATACAGAATTGTATGAGGCTTACATAAAATCCCATACTTACAAACAGCTGATAAAAAATTTTAATATTTTAGTATGCAATATGTGTGTAATGACACAGACACACACGCAGACACATAAAAAACCATATTCAGAATATGATCTTTGAAAGAACTGTGAAATGGGAGTGCATGACTGGGTTCAGTTTCTTGGACGTACTCCATTGCAAATTGAATGATTGTCAAAGAAAACTAAACAAATAAAAAGAAAACCATAATATAAGCAGAGTTTGCTTTAGTCGGCAAGATACATACACAACAAGAACATCAGTCGCACTCGTGTTCCTGAACCCTGTGTGTCTACCTGATGACGGGAACAGATTCCAGTTCCCGAAACGTCGTTCATACTGACTGTTTGGAAAACTACTGTGTCTTGTTTCGTCTCTTCGTTGTGTCGTTTGTCTTTTCTGTATATGTCTGTTATCTGTTGCGTTTTGTCTCGTCTATTTGTTGTGTCTTTTTGTTATTTTTCTGTTCGTGTCTGATATTTGTTGTTTTTTGTTTCATCTCATCGTTGTGTTGCATGTTACTTGGTTTTTTATTTTATTTATTATTATTTTAATTTATTATCTGTTTGTTCCTTGTTTCTATTTGGCCCGATTCCATTTTGGAATTTCTTGTTGTGTATGTATCTTGCTGACTAAAGCATACTCTGCTTATATTATGGTTTTCTTTTTATTTGTTTAGTTTTCTTTGACAGTCATTCAATTTGCAATGGAGTACATCCAAGAAACTGAATCCAGTCATATCCAGAATGTTTTTAAAACATTGAGGCAAACTTCAGGGGGTGATTGGCAATTAAAAATGAGGCAGATTTTATTTATAATGACACTTACAGTCTCATAAAAATGCTAGTCAGAATGAAGATATTCATCTTTTAGTATGAATAGTTAAAATTTAATTTTTGTAAAATATTGGAAACCACCCAAAAATAAACATTTTTTCTCATACAGACTTGTTCCAACTAGATATAGTCTACTTGTGCAGAAACTATTCTGAAATCGGATGGATACCCTTCGAAACACTACACTTATGTACAGGATGATTCAAGAATGAGTGTGCTAATTTTGCATGTTGATAGCTTATAAAAAGGTATGTCTAAATGGGTTTTAATTTCCTATAGCCTAATATGAATTAGTGTGGGAGTATGCTACCCTGAAAATTGGGTACAAAATGTTATTCCTTTAAACTTAAAAGAAAAAAAAACTCTTGAAATTAAGCAACAACACTCTGAATTGTGTCAAACCTCTGAATTACTAAGTAGATTTATTTTGTTCAGAGAATTGCAATTTTTATTTTCAGGGTATCATTCCTACCACTATAATTTGCTAACTAGAGAAATTTGAAACACATTTCTATTACTTTTTCATGCGCTATTACCGTGCTAAACTACCACCGCCTTGAATCATCCTGTGCACGTGTTTGTGTGCTGGTCGGTGAGTGCACTTGAGGGTACGTGTACTACGTATTTTGTGAAATTTACATCAACCTTTTTTTTTTTTTTTTTGGCGTATGTAGCTTATACACATTTGAGTACTGCTTATAAGTGGTAATGTGTGTTTTTGACAAATAGGTCATGTAGCTCAAACGCAACAGTTTATTTTCTTGGTTTCAAACGTTACTTCAGAATAATTCCTCCATAAATACTTATGGCATAATTGAAGAATTTTTCAAAGTTTGACCCTAAAGGGATGAAAAAGATGTTTGATGTTTTTTTAATCTACTTTGATGTAGCAGAAGCCTGGCAAGCTTACATGTTTTTCACTGAATAATGATACTCATATAAATGTCCAGAAAATCTAAAGATGTACTGTATGTTTTCATGCTTGATAAAGTAGATATCAAGTATCTTTCAGACGAGGTTAATTATCACTCTATTTTATGCTTCAAATGTACCTCTGTACTGTAATATACCAGTCTTTGCTACAGTGTTGAAAAGACTGTTTACAGTAGGATAAAGGAAATCTTGTGTGATCTGAAAGTCAAGTTTAACCATCAAGTAACTACTTACATGGCGTTACTGTGCAACCCTATCAGTACATAATTTTAGTATGTAAATGTTCCCAGGATTGCTGCAGCTATAAGGTTTAGGGAGAGTAATTTTAGAGATGTCAAGAGGACTGTGTCTTGCATGGACAGCTATACATGGCCTGCTTCAACGTAATATATATATATATATATATATATATATATATATACATACACACACACACACACAGTAGACTCCCGATTATCATATTTGCGGATTATCCGTGCAAGATATTTCACTTTAAGGGCGCGGTCTACCGCAATTTTCATCCCCATTTGTTTATTTTTTATTTCTACCAGATATTTTTTTTTCTTATTTAAGACACAAAATGTGACTAAATTTTGCTCTTGTGAAATTTTTTTATCTTTCATAGTTTTCGCGTAATGGCTTGTTAAAGTCATATTTTTGCATGTTTCCTTTTTAACGACTATACTAAAACCAACTGATATAACAAATTCAAAAAAATCACAGTGGATGAAGACATTGCAGGCTACAATGACATGCTCATGAAATTAAAGAATAAAAATTATTTGAATTTAAAAAAATTGCTGAAACTGAAAATGAAAATTTAAAAAGTTCAATAATTTTTTTAAAAATACAAATAATGTTTATTCTTTAATTTTATAAGCATGTCATTGTAGCCTGCAATGTCTTTATTCACTGTGATTTTTTTGAGTTTGGTATATCAGTTGGTTTTAGTGTAGTCGTTAAAATGGAAACATTAAAAAAATGACTTTAACAAGCCATTACGCGAAAACTATGAAAGATAAAAAAAATTCATAAGAGCCAATTTTAGTCACATTTTGTGTCTTAAACAAGAAAAAAAAATATCTGGTACAAATACAAAATAAAATAATGTTGATGAAAATTGCAGTAGACAGTGCCCATACCGGTAGTTGAAAACATTTTTTTTGAGAAATAAATGTTGGGTTATTTATAAATACATGCTGTGTTTACTCGCATAAGTCAACCAACGTGTTATGCCCACAGCCGTATTTTGAAAGGTTTTAAGAAGATTTAAGTATTTTCCAACGAGCAAAACAATTAGCTCTGCGCATGAATGTATTGAGATTTTTATCTTTGATAAATAAATACCCATGATTTTTTATTATTTGTATTTTTAGATTATTAGCACATACTCCCTAATCATTGATGCAAATAATCGAGAGTCTAAAGTTTTAAATTGCTTCCTTTTATATAGCAGGAATGAATTTGACCTTTTTTTCTTTCTATTGAGTTCTAAGAAAGGGTAAATGTGGATTATCCGCGATTTTGGATTATCCAAGGCTTCGGTCCCCTCCATTATTGCGGATAATCAGGAGTTGACTATATATAGGCCTATAGCATCCAATTTTTACAAAACAATATTACGTTGTTTATAAAATTATTTTTAAATTTTTAACTTAAATTTTATTACATCTCATTGAAAAGCAGCAATTCTAAATCAGTAGCTCTGCAATGAACAGTGTTACGGGCACACAGGATTTTTGAAATTATAACCTAATGTTAAATAACTGAGAAAGAGTAATTTTAAAATGTAGTTTTTACAGCTTTTGCATGGAATAGGTTTGTAAATGAGAGAAATTACTAAGCAGTTATTTTGTGTTGTGAAAAACTAGTTTTTGGTGTTGTTCAAGAGAATGTTTGAAAGGAATATTTTGAGATGAAGAAATAATAAAGCAGAAATGTAAAAGTAGTATTTATTTTTTTATGTACCTATTATATTTCTTCTGGATGTAAAAATTATTAGCTACCTATGAATGTAAGAAAATGGTGTGGTAAACTTGTAATCCTACATTGGTTGGTAATAGTTTGAAGTTTAAGGCAATGTCCGGTAGTTTTGAATTTTTTTTTTTTTTTTTTTTTTTTTTTTTTTTTTTTTTTTTTTTTTTTTTTTTTTTTTTTTTTTTTTTTTTTTTTTTTTTTTTTTTTTTTTTTTTTTTT